>PVIU01018168.1:0-31622 GCA_004026605.1 Ondatra zibethicus
CCTTGCAAGATTGTTTATCTGCTGCCCAGACTTGGCTTCCTCATGATGTACACCTGGCATGCCTAGATCTTTGAGATTTGCAATTAAGGAAGTTTGAGTACTAAAAGATTATTTTTAACATTCAACTGTAGTTAGTTGTTAAATGCCAAGTTTCTCCGCTGTCCCTTGTCTCTACCATTTTTTCCTATTTTTTTCCCTTACTTTCTCTTTTGACTTTCCACTACTCTCTTTCCTATTCCTATCTCTTCTCATTCTTTTTCTGTCCTTCCTTCTGCCTTTCCTTATTTCACTCTTTCTTCATTGTCTTTCTATTTAGCCCAGACTGGCCTCAAACTCAAGGTAGTTTTTCTTCTTTTTCGCACCCCCCTAACCCTGACTGCCATCACCAAACCAGCTCAGAGAATCCAGGTTTCTTGTTGTGTGAATGACATACCAAAGAAGCCAACTTTCTAAACACTGCTTCTATCAGGAAAGTCCATCACAGTCACCAACACTTGCATCTTGAACTTGAGGATCTTTGCCAGTTATTGATTAATGCCCATGAAGACAAAGTCAATAGTTCAACTTACTTGGACACAGTTTAGCTTCCCCTACCCAAGTAGAAATGATGAATTTCATTATACTGTTTTACTATAAAATCATAAATTTCAAAAGAAAATATTCAGAGTGAGTCAGTTGTTTATCCATACGAATATTCAAATCTCTACATAAGTACAAACAAAGCTAATGGAAAATAAACCTCTGAGTCAATCTCATGGATCAAATGAGCATAGACAAACTCAAAATGTGCATGGGTCCAGCAAAGGCAGAGTCACATGAAGATGGCTCCATATACTAAGTGTTGAAGCACTTTGCAGAATAGACACAAAGGGCTTTTAAAAACTTGAACAGTGACCTCCATAAGTCTCTCCACTGAGAGTATCACAGTTTACTGAGAGTAGAATTCAGAAGAGGGGTACTTTTGCCATTTATTTAATATAAAAAATGTACTTTTTTAACTTGATGTTGTGAAAGAGATGAAATTATTGATTTATATGCTGGAGATACAATATAGACGTATTTAACTCAGACAGTAGGAAAATTATAAAGTTTTTAATGGTATTTGTTCCTATAGTTGCTGGTATAGAATAAACAAAGATAATGCTGATGCTTTTAGGCAATGGTGTAACGTGTTTCTGGAACTAAGTGGTCATGGAGAATTGTCGGTATTTTCTTTATTTTCTTGTTTGTTTGTCTTTGCTTTCTCTGTGGTTGACCAACTGTTTCCCACATTCTAATAGTTACATTTATCTTAAAGGCCCTTTATATTTTATCTGTCCCATCTTTCTTACCTCCCCTACATTTCCTTGTCAGTCTTGCTGTGCAGTCCAGGATAAGAATTTCTATGTATCTGAGGCTAGGCTTGAAATCTCAGTACTCCTGAGGATTGCATTTGTAGGTATGAGCTTCCGCACTTGACTGGCCCTTTATTCTTGGTGATAGCTTTTGTACATAGTTTATGTTGTTATTACTACAAAAAAAGACTGATAACATTAAGAAGCAAGGTATGCCATTGTCTTAGTTAGGCCTACAGCTCTCAGATAACAGTCCATAGTCCAACTAAGTCAAGAAGGAACTCAAGGCTGGGACCTGGTAGCAGGAACTGCTGCAGAGTTTATGGAGGAGTGCTGCTTACTGGTTGTTCCCCATGGCACGCTAGTCTGCTGTCTTATAGCATCCAGGACTATCAACCCAGCAGTGACCCTATCCACAAAGGGCTGCCATAAATCACTAATTAAGAAAATGCCCCATAGAGTTAATTACAGGTCATCCTTACAGAGGCATTTTCTCAATCGATAGTCTCTCCTCTTAAAAGATTCTTGCTTAAGTTGGTATAAAACTAAAAGTAATATTTAATAATTATTAATAATTAGTGTATACATTTGTCCCACAATATCTATATTTTGCAATGTTGCTAAGTTGCAATTTACAAAACATGACTTTATCCATAGAAATGTATAAGAATTTTGTTAAGCATAATGCATATCATTATCACCGCAATCCATATTTAAAATCCTTTTGGAGACCTGAATGAAAGCCTTGAATTTGTTTACACTCAATCTTTCCCCCAGTACCATCCCCACCAAACATGAATTCACTCTCAGGATTTTCATTTTCTGGCCATTTCACATAAATTGGCACATGACATTTGTGGTTTAGGTATCTGGCTTTTCCACATAGTGTTTTTGAGATTCACCTAGTTTTTAGCGTGAATCTGTAATTTGTTCTTTCTTGTGTCATGAATATACCAGAGGTAGTTGACCCATTAGCCAGTCCAAGCTTCTACCTTAGTTTTCTTTTTCACCTCACAGCTTTCAAGTAACTCTTTTGTTGGTTTCACTTTAAATGCTATAGATATCTGAAGTCACAACCTTAATGTCTCTCTGCTATTGGGCAGCAATAGAAAGGTTGCATCTGGATTGCATGTTATCTCTAAGTTAGAAAAATCTTGATAATTATGACTTTGTATTCTATATCCTTATCCTGTGTCCAAACTAGCTAGTTAATAATTGATCAAACATGCTATAATGTAAATGCCACTCCAACTTTTATTAAACATTTTTAGTGCACAAATACTGATTTTTCTAGATGCTTACACATGTTGGAACAATACTTAACTGTAGAGAAAAGATATGGGGGAAAATTTCAAATGGAAAATCCTAATGAAAAGAATATGTTTAACGATATATTCCATTATTCTAGCAGAGGTCAGTAGGACCCATTTTGCTTAACAAAGCTTTAATGCCTTGTCAACACACAGAAAGTTAATCCCAAGCTAGTTAAAAATGACAAGTTCATGTGATGGCCAAAAGAAATATTATACTGCTGATGGATTTGTGAGGAGAAAAAATATCCACAAGAAAATATTACAAAATATGCTGCTGTATATGCTAAAAGGCTTTGGGAGATCTTTTATTCTGTTTATAATCAAAATGCTGATATTGGTTGACATAAATTCAGATTGCATAAACAAAGAGGAGAAAAGCAAGAGAAGGGGTAGAAGATTAAGCAGAGTATTGTATAATTTATGAACCACAGGGAAATGATAGAATGTAAGAAAATAACTGAGCCTCATTAACCATGAAGTATATGGAAAATAGGAACATTCTAAACACCCCTCAAATGTATTTCCATTGTATATACAATGTACCCAATTTGTAATTAGCTTTTAATATCAATCTTATGTCTTTTGAGTTTTAAATGAGTAGAAAATATTTTCTATAAGTTATATTCTTTCCCACCTCTCTCTCTCTCTCTCTCTCTCTCTCTCTCTCTCTCTCTCTCTCTCCTTATCCTACAAAAGAAGCCTTGGGGAAAAGTCTTCAACAAATTCTTGATATTTCTTTGACATGATTTCCAATGAAGTTTCACTTCGATAGTTTTATTTTCTCTGAACTATGCCTAAGTTCTTAACATTTGTAAGTAGTAAAACCTTTGCTTCATTAAACAAAGTCTTTAGAATGCAACAAATCTCTATACTGTAGGTCAGGGCCAGGAGTTTTGTCATAACATTCTCTACTGAATGGCTGGAGAGAGAAATAGAGTCTCAAGGATGCCAGATAATAGCATCATTTCATGGGTGTTTGAAACTACTTTATTCTCTTTATAGTGCTTTGCTTGTGAATCAAGAGTTTTTATTTCTAAAGAGTTCATATTTCTAAAGATATATAAACTGTGTGATTTTGGGGGAAGTAATTTTATATTTTAGAAAAAAAGATCCTTCTTAATTTGGACTCTATTCTGATTCCAGAGTCTTTCTTTCATGTATGACCTATAATAGTATATATTTCTTTGTTTTAAGAGCCATTTTTATGTTGTATGTCTGTGTATTTTCCCTGCAAAACTGCATAATAACCGTGTACATGTCTGGTGCGAGTGGACACTAAAAGAGAGTATCAGATACCCTGGATCTGGAACTTCAGGAAGTTGTTCTATACGACGTGGGAACCAAACCAGAATTTGTTCTTTCAAGAGAAACAATTGCTCTTAACGACTGAGAACTCTCTCCAAATTCAAGGAGGAAAAAAATTGTAGTTTTCATTGAAACACTCTAGAATTTCTTGGTATGCAAAAATTTTTAGTGTCTCCAAATTGTTTTGCAATACCTGGGAAATGATTCCCTCTCAGTCACCTTGTGCACATCATTTCACCACTAAATGCTTTTACTCAAATCATTTGGAGTTAATCACTTCATACAGGTATTCTACTGATAGGTAATGGAAAAATGCTATACTATGTAGCAAGTACTGTGTTCTAATAAAGTACAGGATGAGGGTGTCTCTGACTCATGACAACCACATTCTACTGTTAGTACAAACAAACAATATTGTAGCTAAGTATAGAGAGCACCGACGACTAACTAATGATACGATTAAGAAAGATATGGGGGAAAGACCACATGAAATGCTCAAGGAAAATCTGGGGACATAACTTAGTTGATAGAGTGCTTGCCTCACATGCCGAGTCCTAGGTTAAATCCCCCAGTACTGTATAATTCACTGATGATAGTAATCCTAGCATTTGGAGGCAAAGGCAGAAAGATCAGACGTCCAAGGTCATCCTGAGTTAATCAGCAAGTTTGAGGCAATTCTGAATTACATGAGACTCCATGTCAAAAGTCTTTCCTCCTCTTAAAAAAAGGAAAACAAAGCTTTAAAAAGAAGCATGAATAGACTATATTGAAAGGGTGAAGAAGTTAGCTCTACTAGGATCAAGAGGTAAGTCATTAGATCAAAAGTTCTTGTGAAGTTTTTGAAGCAGAAATGTGTGTAAAAATTCAATCATCTTTTTGGTTGTGAGCCATCTCTCAAGGCTCACATGAGCTCACAGAGACTGAAATAGCAAGTATGGGGCCTGCATGGGTCTGCATGATGCCATCTGTGTATATATATTATGGCTGCTAAATTGGTGTTCTGTGGGTCTCATAATAGCGGGAGCTGGTATATCTGACTCTTTGCCTAATTCTTGAGACTCTTTTCCTCTTACTGGCTTGCTTTATCCAGCCTCAATGTGATGTGCTTGCTTTGTCTTATTGTATCTTGTTTTGTTCTTTTTGGCTGTCTACTTTTAGAGTCCTGCTCGTTTCTGTAGAGGAAATAGTGAGTAAGCAGATCTTGGGTGAAAAGAGGTGGTGGAATGTATTGGGAAGAGTAGAAGAGGGAAGCTCCATTTTCAATTAAAACAAAAGTATAAATCATTTCTACAAGCCAACAGCAGCTTCACTTCTACCTTTTTCGAACCCTGATCCAGTCAGCAGCATCGCTGTCTTTTAACACTGCAAATGAGGAGACCAGCTGCTCTCTTTTCCCAATGCTGAGATTAGTTTGGTTACCAAGGTGCAAGGGAAGACATATGGGTAATAAGCCAGAACCCAGAGCACACTTGGGAAGCTGCATGATGGGACTCGAAAAGTAAGTGAGGATGGAATAGATGCTTCATTTTATATACAGGCTATGGAAATAATCAGAATGTGTACCACAAATTTTCAGTAGAGATGTAAGATCACTGTACAGGACCAGTATAGATATTACGTTGGAAATACTCAGTTGTAATGCATGGCATTTGAATCCTTGATCACAGTGGAAATAAATATAGACAGAAAAGAATCAAGGAACAGAGCCATGTCCTGCAACACTCTTAAATGAGAGGCAAAAAAAAAAAAAAGCAGCTGTGAAGGAATCGACAAGGAAATAAGGAATTTTCAGAATATTTGGGCCAGTGTGGCATACTGGAATCTGTAAGGAGCCATCCAGACATTGTGCTTCATCTACATTTTTTTTCTCCAAATTTCCCTGCCACCCAATGACTCTGAGCCACAGAACAGGGCCACTTATCCTCTTGTAACCAAAATATACCAAATGGGCTGTGTTCTTGAGCACTTTTAATTATCTTTATCCACACATCACTTTGCCCTTGTTATGCGATTGTCCATTTTTAAGTGTTGACTGTTTTCTTCACTGTTCTTTCATTCTACAGCCAGGCCCAGGATAATCAAGTCTCCTAGTCTCACCAATGTCCATACCCTGAAAACCTCTAATCCCCGAAATCTATCTTCCATATAATTACAAGGTAACTCTAACAAAAGAAAGGGCTTTAACAATTGTCTGATAATGTCAAGCTGAATCAGAGCTCAAGGTCCTCCAGTTTGTACCTTGCACTCCTCACTAGTCTAATCTCATATATTCCAGCTGTATAAACCAGTTCATTCTTGATTGTTTAGGGTTTCAGACATACATAGGTTCAAGACTTTGCATAAGCTGTTCTTCTCATGTGTGATGCCCCTCTCCCCTCAAACTCATATACCAGGTGTCTGTTTAGATGAGATTTCACTAAGCAATCCACGGCACTGACTCTCCTTAAGCTTGATTTTTGGCTATGTCTTTCAGCAATGATCACCCCCCACACACACACACATAAAAGCCTTCTTCCCTCCCTCTCTCTTTTTTACCTCTCTCTTTCTCCCACCCCCTCTCCCTTCCCCACCTATCTCTCTGTTCTGTTTTGATATCATTTCACAATGCAACTGAGGCAAAGTCAGGCTAACCTTAATGTATGATCCTCCTCCCCTCCTAAATTTTGGGATCATGCTCATGAGACAACATACCAGGATCACCGTCTATTAATTGATTTTTAATTAGCATTTTTTTTTTACTGAGTTAGGATTGGTCCCCAGAACATTGTCAAAAGCACTGCATATATTCAATAATTAATAGCTCAATACATAACCAGCTGGAAATTTCCCTTGCTCAGTGCCCTCACCTGAGTAACCTAACTTGTATATATTTTCAGGTTTCTTCCTTTTGCTTCTATGTGGTCACGTCTGGGAGCCCTAAGGGTGCATTCGTAATGTGTATACAAAAAGTCTGTTGGCACTAGGCTCAAAAAAGGGCCAAACATCTCATCACAAACTGGCTTTCCCTTGCTAGAACTGTGTGGTGCCTGCCTGCCGGCACTCTGGGAAAGCTCCACTTCCACACTGGAGTCAGAGAGCTTGTGCATCCAACAAGCACCAGAACGTCTCACCCACTAAAACACTGGTATATACTGTATCAAGAGCTAAGCGGAATCCCCTTTGCCTCCTGTCTTTGTGTTGTATAAACCGCTCTTTGTGTTTCTATCTAAAACCTCTCTTAAAATGTGCTTTGTCTTTAGCCTGAGGGACATACTTTATGCCATTTGTTTCCAATTCTTTTATCAAACTGACACATCTAGAGACAGAAATAAATCTTATACTCATGAACGCCTGCCCTGCCCTTTGATCTCACTGAATGCAAGTTACATTGTACACGTTTAAGTGTAGTGGAGAATGAACTCTTCTAAAACTAATATCAGGTTCATGTTAGCTTCTTTTCTTGGCTCTGTAACAAAGTACTCTTGCAAAAACAACTTCAGGAAAGACAGGTTTATTCTAGGATACACTGTGAGGTACAATCAATCATGACGTGGAAGTCAAAATGGGAGCTTGAAGTACATGGTCTCATGACATTCACAGTCTAAAGAAAAAAGCAATGAATGAATGCATGCTTCCAAGCTTTCTTTCTACACAGGATCCCAATCAGGAATTGGGAAGACATTGGGAAGGTCTTCCCCCTCTATTAATTTAATTAAAATAATGCTCCCATAGGCATGCCCAGGACAGCATCACTTTGGAGACTCCAGATCCTGTTAATACTTGCTAGTCAATTCTAACCATCACTGCAAGGTTTAGCTAGAATACTATTGCTCTTGCTTCTCCTGAGTAAACCCTTGTGAGTTACTTGGGAAAAGTGTGGGGTTCAGAGTTAAACAGACCAATCAGCATCTGATTGAGAACTCTACATTTTCCAGCATGTATTAGAAGTAATGATATTATTTTCAACATTTTTGTTACTTAGAAAAGTTTTCACTAGTATGCTTTCTGCACATATCACTGTCTTGACAGTGTTTCCCACAGTATGCAGTGCCTAACACTCAATACCCTTTATCCATATTCTGTCCTCAAAACAGTATTAAACCTGGTTCTCCAAATTTGGAAGCCTATAATCTTCTGTTCTTTTTCTTCATCTTTTTAGGATAAAGTAATGCCAATTATTTTTGACGGCTTTAGCAGAACACACTTAATTTTTACTTCATTTTTTTCTTCTCTAATATGTGGAACTACAGATATTCACCACTTTGTATTAGGCTTTACTCTTGATTGACAATGCATTACTGAAAGTATATTGACACAATGCCTTGTCTTTATGATCCTCTCATATCTACTATAAAGTATGATTTTTTTATCAAATGTTTTGGTCTATGTTATTGTTCTATCATTAAACTACCCCACCTACTTCTTTAGAATTTTGATCATTAAAATCTCTGTCAGAAAAAAACTTACTAAATATTGACTCAATCACAGTTAGGCTAATATAATCTTTAAATTTAAAAATTGTTTCCTCACTTGACATACTTTTTAACTAAACATTTTATTGTATGTTACATATTACTGTTTTTTCTTCCATAAATTAACTTGTTCCTAAGCTTCATTGAAAGTAACTGAAGAGAAGTGTCCCCTTTTATTTATTTTACATGGGCTACCACAGGCTTTAAGAATGCTAAGCACAGAATGTGTGCCTGATGTCTTTCTCTGATGTACAGTCTGAGGAACATTAAAAAATATCCAGGATCAATATGCAATTAGGCATCATCATCTTTATTAAGCAAAGTACTGAGCTATTAAAAACTATGGGATCTCTTCAGTGCATGCTTCACTTCCCAGACTTGCATGCAATTTCTTTTCTTGAAATATTTACCACAGTATGCTAGTCAAGAGAAATCATTCTCAGATCTTTCCATGAGTAAATATAATTTGCAAAGGGCTAGCTTTGGATATTATCATAATATTTCCTCTTATATTCACTTTCTCATCATTTAAAGATATATTTTTTCTTAGTCACATTGTTGGAAATTTTCCTAATTAATGTTATTTTCTCCAGCGGAAATTCTGACTGCTAGAAAATCCATAATAAATACTACTCTGAGAATATTTAAGTTCAGGTTTAATGAATAAGTTGTATCTTAGTACTGGCTCCTAAAGGCCATTTTGTTTTATTCCAAACCTCCAAGGCTATTTTTAATTTGGAGACAGAATATAAAACAAAGGTAAGTTTCCTCTTCACCCTCAAGTATTTCTGGAGTTGGCAGAATGACCCTCCAGTTAGGAGCCACCAAGGCCTGCCAATCTTATAGTTGATCTCAAGAGCCTATTGAAGTGCTGCCTTTAAGCATTGGACATAATATTTATCACCACGGAGTGTCTTTTAACTGCACTTCAAACCTCATAGTATACAATACAAAGTCTCAACTGTACATTGGCTCCTGGATATCAGTGCTTCAGAATTTACATTTTCCCATCAGATTGACTTTAAGAAGAGTTCACGGCAACAATCAACTCTCAGGAGAGCCACTGGTTTCTCCCTGGGCCAGGACAATAATTCAGAGGTATTTGATGTTCACTCATTTATGAGACACATTTTGTTCTTTATATTTGCCATATCAGGTTGTCTTTTAACATATACAAATTACCTACATTGTTTAGATTTCAGAGTTTTAACGTATATTTTGGTTTTCAAGAATCTGAGACAATTTTGAGTTATGTTTTTAGGATGAGCATGTATATAAATATATACGAAAAGATTTTCTGATTAGAAAAGGCAGACATAATATATGGCCACCCATTCATTTTCTTGGCCGTATCCTTAGGCCAGACAAAATTAATCATCAACAAAATGAAGGTACACATTGTAGAGAAAACGAAGGTACTGAGTTCTAATTTAAGAAGCACAAAATAGTAGTTATCCCTTAGCAGTGCTTTTTTGGTTGATTTTTTGCTTTGGTTTTGGCTTGTTTGTTTTTAAAATTGAATGTATCTGTTTGTCCATATGAACACATATATGTCTGTGATTTTTTTCTTTTTTTTTTAAAGCATGCTATTGAATTTCGTAGTTCATTCCATGTCTCTCAGAATATGAGCCAGAGATGATCCTCATTATTGGATACTCTTGTTTTATGCTACGTAGGAGGGGTTGTGACTTTAGCCTGCGATTCTTAAATGCCTGAGAGGGAGAGCGCCTGGAGAATGCTGTTGTCAAGGTTCCAAGTGTGCGGAATGCTTTCCTGATTGACTAAGTCAGTGACACATGAAATCTGACCAGACTTCTACAGTTACACTGATGACAAAAGGCATTAAGAAAGACATCCTGATGCTGATGCTGGGTCATAGGAGTGACCACTCCTGTTAGCCACTCAGTCGCTGCCCACACTGTGCGAGTCTCCTAGCAGCCCAGCTGTGAGCACTGCTGGGCTTGTAGCCCTTCTCTTAAATCTAGCCTTCACGGGCTCTGTCGTACAGGAATGGGAACACAATGTATACACCTTTGGATATGTGTACCAATGGGAAATGTGAAGACAAGTGGACATTGAATGATTCTAAATAACCTTTTAGAAATAGAACTTTTAATTTAGTGGGTATAGTGTGTATATGTGTGAGAGGGAGGGAGGGAGGGAAAAGGATACATACATACACACACACACACACACACACACACACACACATATATGAGAGAGAGAGAGAGAGAGAGATTGCTTATGCACGGATGGGGTGGTCAGGCTTTTGGGTGTCAGTCCTTGCTTTCCATTTTGACGAAGAAATGACTTTCTAGTCGTTTCTGAAAACTTCAGCCTAGCTGGCCCATGAGCTTTCTGCAGCTTCTCCAGCTTGCTCACCCATCTCTAAGTAGGACTTCTGGGACTGTGGATACAGGGTATCCTATTTTTACTTTTCTCATGGGTCCTTGTGTGGTCAAGATTATGTGGATTGTGTTTTTACCCACTGAGCCATCTCAGCACCTGTTTTATCTTAATTAACGAGCCTAGAAAGCTTTCTTACCATTGTAGAATCCTTTTTATAACTTGGAGGGCATTTATGAAAATTAAATGACAGGTATTGTCATGCCTGTCCCTGTGTCTCCATAGTATGTAATATCAGGTCTTCAGTTTAAGAGAATTAGTACCTGTTTCCTTGGTGTGCCTTCTTAACACTGTGTCTAAGACATTCCTCTTTCAACATAGCCCTCACTTGACTCTTTCTCTTCTTGGACTCTTCATTTCAGTCTGTTACTAAACTATGGTCCTCAGGCAAGAATAAAGTGGGATCCAGGGTGCAAGTGTATAGATTATTTGTTAGCAGAATAAATATTAATACTTTCTTCTTCACTATTTCTATTCTCCCTTATATCTCAACAGTGAAGGAGTATTTTTTGAAACTATTTGTAGCAAGTAACCATTTGGTGTGCACAAGTTCTCCCCGACTTTGTTTTTATAGCTAAGAACCATGAATCTATTTTCCCCAGCTTTGTGGGAAAGAGACAAAGTGATACCTCAGGAAGCAGAACAAAGCTGAGTGAAAATTCCTAGCTGAGGGAATATATATATATATATATATATATATATATATATATATATATATATATATTCAGAGTTCTGAAATTAAAAATAAGGAGCAGAGAACGTAAATTAGAAAAAGTATTCCATTTATTCAGTATGTGCTAGAGAGAGAGTCATACATACCATTGCTCATATGTGAAAGTCAGTGGACATCTTCTGAGAATCAGTTCTCATTTTCTATCATGTGGGACCTGGGGATAGAACTCAGGCCTGGTGGCAAATGTCTTTACCATCTGAGCAATACCACTAGCCTTAGTCTTATATCTTGGCTTAGCCTCTAGTTGAGAGATGAGAGAACAATCTCTTAGATACCTGTGAGGTCTCCAATTATAGGGACTTTGTGGTTTTTCTCCCAGGTAGGGAGGCCTAAGGAAGATGCTGGGATACCAAGAACATTAAGTCAATAGAGCAATAAGGCAATAGAGCAAGGCTGAGAGATGCATGGTGTGACAGAGCAAACCTTACTGCTATCCTATCCTCGTCCAGTGTGGTCAAGACCAGAATTAAATGCTCCTCACAGTACCAGTGACCCTCATACATGTCCTCATGCCACCCAAAGTTCTACATGGGCTCCTGGAAATGTAGACCTGAAGACGGACAAAGGTGAGTGCATACCAGGACTTAAATATGGCTCCTGGGAAATAAAAAAATTCTTATCATCTGCTTACATATGGAGTTATCGTTCAATTCTTATCAGTCACACATGTAAACATGCATTTAAAAAGATCACATCGCTGTGAAATTATTGGTTGTACATATTTATGTGGCATTTAGACATAGGAAATAAAACAGGAAATGAAACACCTAGAAGAGAGTTGCTGGCCCTAAGGAATATGTGGTAGCTGGGTAGGTTTACAAATGAGTAGCGTTCTCACACATACTGTCTCCTTCTCACAGAACGAAGGGCTAGACACAAGAAGAGCAGGCTGTTTCTCAGCATGATTGAAAGTGATCAAGTCAGGATTTATTCATGTAGATAGATACATGTACCCATAGAGCCTCTGATCTTTACACGTTTCCCATGTAACCTAGGCAGGATAATTGAAATAGCTAGATAATGGAAATATATTATTTTAAATTATGCACTAGACTATTCTCCCGAATCATGAAGAAAATTGCCTACATTTCCCACTTACCTTTAAATGTGGGTATAAAAATTATTGATATCTAAATTAAAAAATTCTCCATCATCAGAATAAGAAATCTATTAAACATATCATTAAATCTTGTCTTTAAAAACTGACCACACAGATTTTTTCTTTCATTCCAAGTTTGCTTAATGGGAGGATTAAATACTTGACAGAAGAATTAAAAGGCCAATTACGGAAAAGTTACACAATATATATATATTGGTTTTTATGTCATATGAGGGAGAAATGTTAGAGAATACAGTGATTAACTACACTCTAAATCACAAAACAAATGCAGAACATAGAATTAAATTAACTGGATTTGTTCCTACTAACACTTTTGGTCATTAGCATGAATAAAATGTATATTTTTCCTGAACTGATAAGTTCTCATTAACAATTAATAAAATAACTGACAATAGGGAAAAGCTGGGTATCTCAGAAATCCCTGACACTTTGAAAATCTTATTTACCAGAATTAGCGTTAGATCTAATGGAAACAAATTTGCTATTTACATAATCCAGAGGTGACAGATAACAACAGGCAGTTGTGAGTCAAGTAAGAAAAATTGTTACTTTAATCCCCAGCATCCTACAAATCAATCAACACAACAAATTATCAGCGTGATAACATATTCAACACATTTGACATTTACATTAATTGGAGGTAATGAAGAAAATATTTTTTGTTGTTTGTTGGATGAAGTTAAATGGGCTGGAAAGTCATATGAATAAAACATCATTATTCCTCTCACTCACACCTGTTCGAATTTCTATTGACAATTTGATATTTTTATTAGAGCCCAAATGGAAACACCACGGCACAAATGACAATTTTTTTTACACTCAAATGATAAAAGTAAACAAGCAGTTTTTTTTTCTTCTTACCCAGCTTTCTTAAACCTCAGTGCTGTGACAAGTGCTTAACTAGCCCCCAAACACTGCCACTTAGTCATGACTTCTGGTTTTATAAATTATTTACAGTTTGCTAGGTATGAGGCTGGTGGAAAATGCCTTTCTTAGCTGCTTGATTGACAATATAATTATACTGTGTTTTTGTTTTAAGCACTGTTATGCAGAATTGTAATGCCATAAAAAGTAAATAGGAATTTTATGAGCTTTTAACTTTGACAAGGTCATGCTGAAGCGTACCAAAGAGATGTCATGAAAAGCCATAGCCATTATTAGCCGTGTCCTATAAAGTGCCATCCACCTCCAGTTCCATTTGGGTTAAAACATTTGTTCACCACTGGCTACTTCAGCCCCGAGAGCTGAAGGATGATGGGAAGCAGACAAGCAATAGTCACAGTCATTCAGAGTCACTTTTAGTACTTAGGGGGATCTTGGTTCATAGGTTGCATTTTATAAGTATAATAAGTACAATATCATTAGTTTTAACTTTGATTTGATTTCTTGTCAAATAATATAATGTATGAGAGAATCCAGAGGTTCTTTTCCCCCATCTTATTTTTGATGTATTATTTCTTTTCTCTCTTCTTCTTCTTCTTTTTTTTTTTTTTTTGGATGGAGGGCACATAGAATATCACTATATAGGTTGGCATCGACCTTGTGATCTTCTTGCTCCACTCTCCTAAATAACTGGGTTTATAGATATAAAATGCTGTGCCTAACTGAAGATTTTCTAATCTTCAATGTTTTGACATTCTAAATTTATCATTGGTATTGGTGTGTATGTGTGTGTGTGTGTGTGTGTGTGTGTGTGTATGATTTGTATGTGGATGTGGCATGCACTGGAGGATCAGAAGAAAACCTTCAAAAGGGGGTCTTTTCTTTCCACAGTGTGTTCTGGAGATCAAATTCTGATGGTCAGGTTCACTGTAGTGAAATGCTTTAACTTGCTTGGATATATCACTAGCCTAATTACATATAAACAAGTATGATAATGATGATAATGTTGACGGTGGTAGTGACAGCAGAGGTTGAATTGCGACAGAAGAAGAGGATTTTGAGGTATTCGTGGCTAATGTGGCATTGATTCAGAAGGAAGAAGTGAAAGTAGTGAGGAAGCAAAATGTGGTAGTGGCGATGGCTGAGGTGGAAAGGGAGATGATGTCAGAGGTGGCTTGCAGGTATTAAGTAGTCTAGGTGGTGGTTTAGGTATGCACAGTGTTCATGTTAATGTTGGTGGTCGTGGAGAGGAAGGAAAGGGGAAGCTTTGGTAGAGATGGTGAGGAGGTGGTAGTCCTGGCGGCAGTCAAGGTAGATGTGGTATTGGTGGTGGAGATGGTAGAACCATAGACAGAAGGAAAGTGGGTTATACGTGGAGGTGTTCTGAAGGTGGTTGTGTAGGTGAACATGGGGTGGTGGTGGTGGTGGTAAAGGGAAAGGGGGAAGGGAGCAGAGTTACTCAAGAGAGTATGAAGACAGTGTTTGGTGATTTGGTGTTTGGTGATGTTTCTGCTGGTGGTTATAGTAGTAAAAGGTGAAGTAAAAGTTGAGTTTGTAGTGGTGGTAGATGGGGAGGTGGAGGTGGTGGTGTTGGATGAGGAGGTGGAGGTGGTGGTGATAGATAGGGAGGTGATGGTGGAAGTGGTGGATGGGGAGGTGGAGGTGGAAGTGGTAGGTGGGAATGTGGAGGTGGAGGTGGTGGTGGTAGTTGGGTAGGTGGATGTAGAGGTGCTAGTTGCAGATGGGTAGGTGGTGGTCAGGTTGAAGTGGAAGTAGAAAGGATGCTCGTAAATAATATCAATTGTTGTAATATGAACATCTTTTAGGTCATGACTTTCATCTGCAACTCTCTCACAGTGGCCCAAATTTGCCTCAGAATAAATGTCTACTCTTTTAAAGAAAAACTGCAATGGGATCTTTGAAATAAATAGAACAGATGGGACTGTAAGGTCTTTCCCAAAAGGCCCAGCTACCCTGCCAAACTCACTTTATCTACGTTGGCAGAAAGTGGAAGCCACATCTACCCAGCTGGAAGTGGAGCACATGTTTCTGGCTGACTGTGCATCCAAATATTGTTCTTCATGTAGAATGGGGCCTGGAAGTCAGCTTTGATGAACTCTCTGTTCTCTTAAAATTATCTAGTTTCTAAAGTACCAGCGATTTTGATTTCATCTTGTTTTAAGCTCCTAGCCGTGTAATGGTCTTCCCAGCCTTTGGAATCCTCCCTCCTTCCTCGCACCAAGAAGATGAATGCATCCATATTTGTCTTACATGTCTTGAACTAGCTTTGATACCGTGACAACATTTTTTTTCATTGCTTTAAAGTTATTTATTTGTTGTGCTCACTCTCCATGACTGCTCTAAGAAAATGAGAAAGAACGCAGCATGTTGATGGTGGCATTGGCAGGGCACAAATGTCACTTCAGACTTTCTTGTCAACCTGTATTCCAAATGCTGCCCATCTTGGCTGAGAATGAGTGATTGCTCAGCAGCAATTCCTTTGATCCATCATCTTAGAGTAAATTGTTCTGAATAATGATCTATTCCATCTTTCACTCTTGGAATATATATTACAAGATACCTAGAAAAACACAATTTCAACTCTCTGGTAATTCAAGATCACCATAAATGCAAGGCAAATATCTTTGAGTCTTGGGTCCCTCAAATTTGAAGCATAGCTCTGAGTCAGATGTAAGCTCTCCACAATTGTCTGGGTCCATTTGCTTTCAAAATACTGCTGGAAAGTGAACGTGTGTAGAAAATGCAATAGAAATATCATGGGTGTTCTTTTTATGTTTGGGGAGGAATTTTACTTTTGCAATATTTCAGTTTGGAAATAGAAATAGAAACTTGTTTTCCTCTGTATGTTGGCACAAGACAGTAAAATAACTTATTTCCTTGAGAAACTAAATTGTCTCCTCTTCAAATGCATGAGTGGCTAGATGTAAGGTCATCTTTAGCTCTGTGCTGTAAAGGAGGACAAATTCCACCTTCTTTTGTCACAGGTAAGTGTATTCAAATCTTATTTGTTGCTACTAATTTATCTTTGAGGTTTTCCCAAAGGGATCCTTTAGGAATGCTGGTAACATTTCTTCCAGCAGACAACAGAGTTATAGTTGTGTGCCTATACCTGAGACAGCTTTGAGTCCTTCTTTAGAGACTAGAACAGCATCAATGTATCTGCTTTATTAAATCTTTTTTGTACATGTTTAAATACATACATGTAAATGTGCATATGTAGTCTCACACACAAATATCACATGCATGTTTAATCTCACATATATATATATATATACATCAGACTATAAGAGATTTACAACTGATATGCTATGATAGCCTATTTTAATAGATTCTAATACAATACTTTCTGAAAAGAAAATTATTGAAAATATGTCTTCAAAATGTTTTTTTGTATAAAAGCATGCTATAATATTTCTGGTGCATTATTTTAGATGGGATTTCATAGTTTGAGCTAGGCTGTCTTGGAATTCATTAAATCATTCATTGAGTTGGTCTCAAACTTAGGCAATCATTTTGCCTTAGTCTTCTGACTATTGGGGTTAAAGGTGAGAGGTACCACAGTGAGCTGTTTCTAGTTTATAAAGAGGGAGTCATCTGTAGAATAGTAGTCTTCATTTACTTCTTGCTATGGAATGGAAGTTTTACCAGTGGATTAGTACAAATGTATGTACCGTTGCAGTCTGCACCACTTGGAACTTGATCTGACTGGAACAATGGGGAATGAAGATGGAGATGTACCAGCAGAAGCCAAGGAAACTTTCTGTGTTTATTCTATACAGCATGAAGGAGTGAAGAAGAGCTCATTTGAGTAGATGATCTCTGTAACGCATCGGTCTCAAACTACAGACATCTAGGAGAAGGAAACTGAAGTTGGTCAGTACTTTATGGCACACTGCCAACATCCATACTGGGACCAGGAGAAAGGCCTTTCCCTGAGCCTGACCTAGGAAAAGTCTTGCCATCACATGAATCTGAGGCCTAGGCATCCTTGTCATGACCCTGCTCTTGTCAACAATATACATTCATTTAGAATTTCATCTGCCTTCCAGAGTGTACGATGCTAAAATAAAACAATTTATGAATAACTGTGTTTACAGGACTGCTGACAGTATATATAAATTACCAAAGAGGAAAAGCTAATGTCAAATATGGGCAACAGTGAACCTATTTCCAACTGAAAAGTGAAAATAATGGTTTCTCTAGCCAGGATAGGAAAGCAGTTGCACCTTTCCATTTACTCATTAATTCCTTTTGTTAAGGAAACCATTCATCTGTTAACGTTTGTAGGCTTCATTCAAATGTAGCAAAGATTTGAACAAATGATGTGAAAGTCACTTTAGAGAAGAGGTAAATATTAATCATCTGTCTGGAAGATTTTCACTCTCAGGTTTCCCATGGGCTTCTTTGCCAAGAGGCCATAACTTGTATGAGAGTTTGCATTGAAAAAAATGAAAATTGAATATTAAAACTATATATGTTGCAATATTACCAATATTTTGTGGCCAGTTGTTGATCTGGGTAACTGAATGAAAACTAGAACATCCCTACTTGGATTAAACACTAATTTAATTAGCATATATTTAGTTAATATCTGTATTGCCAGCTCTTCAAGTGAATACAATAGAGGAAAACTTGTGTTACTTCCCAGTGAAGAAGCTGTAAGGACAGCAGTAAGAATCACATTCTAATGAAATACAGTTGAACACGGTGTCAACCCTGACTATGTTACACTCAGCTCAGAAGAGAATGGCTAAACTTTGTTTAGATCTCAGAATCACTCTGAGAAAGACAGATGTCACAGCCTCCCTCAAGATGTTCA
The DNA here is from genome assembly GCA_004026605.1 of Ondatra zibethicus. Lineage (NCBI taxonomy): Eukaryota > Metazoa > Chordata > Mammalia > Rodentia > Cricetidae > Ondatra > Ondatra zibethicus. Next base: position 18,385 of record PVIU01018168.1, read on the forward strand.
GATTCTTTAAATTTTTAGGAAGCTCTGTAAGTCTTCCTATTCAAACAAGAGTTCTAAAACTGGTGGTCCAAGATGTAATCCTAAATCTATTGGTTTTTATATCTTTCCTTTTGGAACCTCATAAATGTGAGCAGTGCCAGTATGTTCTGAAAGTGTTAAGTTTGGTATATGAGCTAAAAGATTGATAAATATCTTGATAAAATACCTGAGAGCATACACGTTGTCGGGATTGTACCTTGATTTTGTGCTTATTAAAAATTCTTACTGACATTTTATGTTTTTGTTTTAGAGATTTATTCAATTATTTTTTATGTGTATACACGTGTGGCTGGGTGTATGCATGTATACCGTAAGCATGCTGGAACTCACACAAGTCAGAAGAAAGCATTGGATCACCCAGAACTGGAGTTACAGGTGATTGTGAGCTAAGATGGAAGCTGGGAACAAAACCCAGGTCCTCCACAAGAGCAATGGGAACGCTTAACCGCTGAGTCATTTCTCCAGCTCCACTTCATATTTTTCTTAACGGTAACAATCAGGATTTCAGCTTTTAGAAAGGATATCAGGGAAGGTTTTGTAAATATACGATTAGCTCATATACCCCAAAAGTAGTCTGGTCATAAACTCAAGTTTTATATATGGTTAAATAAAAACATTCACACATGTTCAAACACTGCATTCCTCCATGCATCGATATGCTATTCACAACGGGTATCTCAGTATTGTCAGCATGTCTGTTCTGTTTGCTATAATCTTTAACCACACCCTGCAGAAAAATGAAAAATGGAGACCACTTTCATCTTTTAAATTAACTTTCTGCTCCACTAAAGTAAGGACACCTACATGCTTTGCTCAGGGTAGAGTCAAAAAGAGCGAAGGGTCTCACCACCTTATACCAATCAGTGTCTGATACTGAGAGACTGGCCAAGCATGCATGAAACTCATGCCAGACAGCACAGTCAACAGTCAATTTGGGGCTCATAGCACAGTGTCTGATAAGGAACAAAATACTTTGAAATCATTGCCTGACCTAGGGATACAATTAACTCTAATTCTTAGAAGATGTTTCCATTCTTTCACAGGCAACATTTTCCTCAAGTTGTGTAAATCAAGAGAAAAATTGCCATTAATTTAAAAGTAACAAAACAAAACATGTCTTTCCAGTTCTTCTGCATAATAGAACTGCAGGTCTTTCAAGTTCATCAAGTGGCTGGGCAGTGAGTAGTGAATGATATTACATGTACTCAGAGGGCACATACACTTCCATAGTCTCCTTTCTCTTAACCCCGAGGGCAGGTAACAATGTTATTGATTTTTTAAAAGTGATAATGAGCTGCATAGAAAAGCACACAGCTCAAAATGGAATCCATAGCAATGGAGAATGCAACACCCATTTAACAAAAACTGTTGATAATGAGACTTGTTGGGGTGGTTTAGAGGCAAAGTACACAAAAGTGAATCATTTTAAGTTTAAGATTTTTCGAGTAAGCCCTGATGGGAAATCTAAATTCCTTATTAGAATATACTGGGAATAACAATAGAATTTACTCATAAGCATTGCTGTGATATACAAATGAAATAATGGTTATGCCATGTCATCAGATCAAATATGGAAAAGCAATAGTTATTTTTTTATTTCTTATTTTTATTTTTATTTATTTCTTTTTTTCCTTTTTTTACTACTTAAAAAATACCAATCCAAATTCACACTTCCTCCCCTCCTCCCAGTCCCCTCCCTCTCCCTGCACAGACCCTCCCCCACCACTCCAACCCTAAAGGAGTGCCATGAACCCCGCCCTGTGGAAAGTCCAAGGCCCTCCCTACTATGTCTAGGTTGAGCAAGGTTTACATCCAAAGAGACTAGGATCCCATGAAGCCAGTATATGCAAGTAGAGACACATCCCAGTGTCACTATCAGTGGCCCCTCAGTCTGCCCCAGCTGTCAACCCCCTTCAGAGGGGCTTGCTTGTTCAAGACAGGGTTTCTCTGTAGCTTTGGAGCCTGTCCTGGCACTACATCTTGTAGACAAGGCTGGCCTCGAACTCACAGAGATTCGCATACCTCTGCCTTCCGAGTGCTAGAATTAAAGGCATGTGCTACCACTGCCCGACTAGCAATAGTCATTTTAAAATAATTTTATAACCAGTCTTCTGACTTTACATCCAATGCATCATCTATGCTACTGAAGATTATGAGGTTGGGTGCTTGATAGTGAAGTGACTGAATTTATCATGTGTATATAGATGAAAAATTTATATTATGCTCCAGAAATAGTCACAGCTTCTCTGTGTTAAGAGCCAATTTTACATAGCGTAGAGAGCAGGATGATAAAAGAGGAGGGAAGGGCTTCTAAGTCCTTTTGTTTACATCTACCCACACCCTTTCTTCTCAATTAGACTGAAAAATTTTCATTTAACCTAGGTATGTTACATAGGAATTATAGCAGCTTTCCCTCAGAAGGTGAGAAATCAGATTTCCACCTTCAATTAGGTACAAGAAATACATGAATTTTTCCTGTTAGACTGTGGTAATAGGAGGGTGTGTGCCCATTTAAAGGATTACAAGCTCATGCAAGCCTGTCTTCAGTTCTCATTCTGACTACACTGGTCCACAACTGTCAGATCATCCAATATTTGAAGAAAAGCTAGATATTCTTTTCTAAATGTGGAATGCCTCATGAAAAGGGGAATAGACCATCTCAGCCAAGAAACCGGATGTGAAAGACAATGTTTTGTTTGTTTATTTGTTCATTTCTTGGGAAGTCACATTCTTCCATTTGTCTTTTGGAATCAAGACAGTCAAATATAGATCTGTTTGTGTACTTCCTCTGTGTGTCATGCTGTGTCGTGTTCTGGGTATTTGATCTTAAAGCTCCACCCATTCCTTATGACCTGAAGTTTTCTTCCATCAGAATAGCTGATTTTCAGTAACTTTCCAACTTATGACTCTTCTGACTGATCAGGAATATGGCCAAAAAGTTCTGGGACATTCAGAAGCAAAGTACTGGGTACTAATGTTTCAAGTTGGCTGGTTATAAAAGGCTGGAGATGGGTAGAAAATGTGGGGCCTGGAACTTGTTGCTACCTCTCCATAGATGACAATGGCATATTTATGATTCAAGGCAGAGTGCTTTGAAAATACAAAAAGTAAGTAAGTATGTAAGTAAGTAAGTAAGGAAGGAAGGAAGGAAGGAAGGAAGGAAGGAAGGAAGGAGGGAAGGAAAGAAGGAAGAAAGGAAGAAAGAAAGAGCTGTTTGCAACCATGCTCAATCAATTGGTATACAAAGTGTCTGTCCTAGGTGAACCTCAGGATTTGACCACCTCTAGGAGGAAGGGATCCTCAGCTTTATGCACTATTTACATGAGATCTTCAAGAACTTCTGGTTTTTAAAGTGATGCCAGAAATATTCATTTTGTAGTATCGCTCTAACTTTAAAATGCTTTTTAATTAATTAATTAATTTAAATTTGTATTAAAAACTAAAAACACACACACAAACCCATATGTCAGTCAGATCCTACCTTTTCTATAGTTTGAAAACTTAGCTCCTAATGTTACATCTTGTTATTTCTCCCTGAATGCATTTCTACACATTTGTTCGTTTTTGTCCTTATTTTCTGTACTTATGTATAGAATGAGACTCATAAGAATAATTGTTATCCATTCAAGCCCTTATAATCATCATTGGAAACTGGCCTGTCTCAGCTACCAGTTCAACAATGAGCATGGACTTCCAGTGCCTTGCTTACAGCAAGTATGACCCTTGCCCATCATAAATGAAGCCCCTTCAATCTCCTCTTCGCAATCCTTCTGCTAACTTCTCACTGCCAATGACAAGCACCTGGAACGAAGCCTTTCCCAACTGGCATTTCTACCTTTTGATTGAAAGCTGCCTTTGTAAATGTACTAAATATAATACTATTGGCAAACATTAAATAATTACAGTCTTCTATCAGTAAACACACAACTGATGCACAATTTCATAAATAAATGTGCATCCTCGTAAAGACACGATAAATCTCAAAACTGGGTATAAAATGTCCCAGCAATGGTAAATATAAGATTACTGAAATTTTCATAATTGCACTATTTTGTTAGGAAATTAAGAAATTTTCAAAGTGAATCTCTCTAAATGTTATATTTAATACATGCACACTCTTTGCAAAAACACACTCTGCAAATGAGTAAATGCATCAGTGAAAGCAATACATCTTCCAGAGTTAAAATTGTGCTTATATGCTGTACAGTGATTTTACTTGCGTGTACATATTTAATAGGTGTATAATCTTCTACTTTGAATGAGAGTCATCATATATGCAGGCTCCAAGAACTGGCAAGAAAATAAACATTAAATTGAGTTTAAATGTTCTTCAAAATTGATTATAGCAAATTACCCAAACTTAAGTTATATTTAGAAACAAAACTAGGAAATCTTTTGGCCAACCATGTAAGTCTCCTGACTAATGAAAAAAAATTCATCCCCAAGCACTAGAAAGACTACCTCTGAGTTAAGTGGGAGAACAACGCAGACACTTTCTGATTCATGGTTAAATAAAACAGCACACCAAATATCTTGCATCTTAACCCAACAGTTCAGTTTAATGACAGTTCTCAAAATTTATAACCAGTTACATATTTTCGTGATTGTCCACTTGATCATAATTGGCATGGTAAAATCCTTTGTGTGGCCTGCATAAACTAAAGGACCTAAAGATCAAAGGGCTTGACACTTCTTTATATACTTCTCATAGAGCCTCACAAAGCATCTATCCTATGCATCTTCATAAAGTAATGTCATTAGTTTTGTAAGCTTCAAATTGTTTTATCTGTTAGGTCAGGATACATCTTCAAATGGTTTTCAGTATGTAGGCAGTGCCTTTTCTGATTCAAATGTGTTTCAAATTAATTTTATTCACATATTCACAACATCGTTTCAGGGGGTGGGTTAGATGGCACCAGTAACTAAGTCTAATGACCTGAGTTCCACATCAGGAACCCACAGGATGGAAAGAGTGAAAGTAGTCTCACAAGATATCGCAAGGCCATGAACAAAGTGGCCATAGTAGCAAAGATGAACATTACACATGGACTCAGCAACATGGACTTCCTGCTCCCCAAGGCTGACCTGGCTACAGCTACTGAGTGCCAGATGTGCCCACAGCTGAGACCAACACTGCACTCTAGATGCAGCATCACTTCCTGGAATGAATGGGCAGTAAGCAGGTGGAAGGTTGACTGCTCTGGACCAATTCCTGTGTAGAATGGACACCACTTTGTCTTGACTGGGATAGATACTTACTCAGGCTATGGACTTACCTTTCCTGCATGTAATGTGTTTGCCAAAATCATCTGTGAACTTCTAGAAGTCCTTATCTACCACCATAATATCCCACACAGTATTGCTTCTGACCAAGGAATTCCCTTCACAGCAAGAGGACTGTGACGGTGGGCCCACGATCATGGAATCCACTGGTCTTTCTTACCAAGTTCCCAACCATCCTGAAGCAGCTTGTCTGTTAGAAAGATGGAATGGCATTTTAAGCCACAGTTATAGAGCCAGCCGCGTGCAGGCAACCTAAAGAGATGGGACAGGGTTCTCCAGAACTAGTCCAACATATGGCATGCTTTCTTCTAAAGCCAGGGTCCAGGCATTAAGGGGCATAAAATGGAATGTCTCTCACTGTTACTCTGGTGGCAATTAGGAAAACTGTTGCTTCCTCTTTCTGCAACCTTAAGTTCTGCTGCCCTAGAAGCATTGGTTTCAGGATGTGGGTAGAGTGCTCCTGACAGAAGACAAAACAAACATCCATTCAAATTGGAAGCTCAGACTTCCCTCTGGTCACTTTGGGCTTCTGAGGCCCTTAAGGCAACAGGCTAAAAAAGAATTAGGAGGCTGACTGATCCATATTACCAAGGGGAAATTGGATTGCTTCTCCACAATGGAGGTAAAAAAGATTGTGTTTGGAGTGTGAGAGATCCTTTATCTCATCTCTTGGTGCTACCGTGTCTTATGATTAAAGTCAATGTGAAACTATAACAATCTAATCCAGGTAGGATGGCAAAGGACGCAGACCCTTTAGGAATGAAGGCATGGGTCACTCCTCCAAAAAAGGAACCAGTATCTGCTGAGGTGCTAGCTGAAGGTGGAAGAAATACAGAATGGGTAGCAGAGGAAAGTAGTTATAAATACTAGCTAAGGATATGTGCTTAGTTGCAGACATGAGGATTATAATTGATCAAGTATTTCTGTCATATTTTGTTAAAAATGTGATTATATAGATATTTTCTTTCTGTCCTTGATTTCTTTATCATGTAATATAACATCAATTAAGAGAATATTAGTGGTTATCATATTTAAGTTTGAGATACAAAAATAATGTCCTTCAAGAGACACTGTACCTATTCTAAAATGTAAAATGCACTTACAGTTGTATGAGGGGTAGTTATAGCATGTTAGGTATAATTAGGACCTAGTTATTGTTTTCATTTGGAAATTAAGTGCGATGTAAAAAGAAATGATTATGTGGCAATTTGACAAGAGGTGCACATGCATGCACATACATGTAACAGAAACACTCATGAACACAAGTTCACCAGCCCATAATAAAATAAACATATAAATAAAACAATATGTATATATGTATACATAAATAAAACAATGTGTATATATTATATATACATATATTCTGTATATATATAATAAGTAATATTCTACATTATTTGATTACAAGTATCAAAGTAGGTCTCTGTGTGTGTGTGTGTGCATGTGTTTGTGTGTATGTTCCCATATATGTTTACATGGAGTCAAGAAGTTAATGTTGGTCCCATCATTCATTGCTTTCTGCCTTATTTCTAAGACAGGAACTCTCAGGGATCTCCTGATCTCTGCATCTTAATCTGATACGGGGATCACAGAAACACGCCACTGAACTGACTTTCGTATCTAAGCTGGGGAAACAAATCCAGGTCCTTCTATTTATGCAGCAAGCACTTTCTGTAACTGATCCGTATCCAAGGCCTTCATAGAACATTATATTTATTTTATGCTATCTACTAAGTACCTATTAGGGGCCAGATGGTATGCTAGATGATATAAACAAACACATAAGTAAGACATAATAATTCTCTGAAAGAATCACAGACTAGTAGAGAAGACCTAATTTAAAAAGAAAGCGTCATGTTTAACATGGATTAAGGATTACGACTAGGAGCATATGGAATGTGAGCAATGGGTGGGCTCCTAGATAGGGCTGATGTCACAAGGAAGAGGCAAGTTCTACTAAGGCCTGAGGAATAAGTTTGGACTGACAGAGGGCCAGAGTGAAGTTCATCTGTGGTTCAGCATGTGGACAGGCACAAAGCTTCTAAAGCATTATTGTATATATATGGATGCTGGCGTTGAGGTTTTGATGGAAGTAGGGAATGTTTATGGGTATAGTCAGAAAGGTCAAGCAAGATCCAAGTAGCCTTGAAACAACAATAACCTTTTAGCCCATGTGGAGTGTAGTGCCACTGAGACACTATACATCGGGATGAAATAAACAGAGGTCTGATTCAAAAATGCTGTACTGATGCACAGAATGATCAGGATTTTGCTAAACACCATAGCAGAGGAAGGCATTCCAGATGGAACCAGGACACTGTGACTTATGACATGCTTAAGCAAAAATATGGCATCATAATGTAAGGAAGTCAGGATTAAAGCAAAACAGAAATATCCCTTGGGGTAAATTTAAGGGGTCTTCAATTCCATGCACAAGACCTGTTGGTTCTGTAAGAGATGAACGGGGGAATAACATGTCCTCATTTGGATTTTTTTAAGGATAAATCTAGCAGAAATCAAGAGGAATGATTGTCACCAGACAGCCTAGGGAGCAGATTTTGTGGTAGTGCAGATGGGGGGGGAGAATAGCTAGAAATGAAGCAGTAAGAAAAAAAAAAAAGAAAAGAGGACAGAGGATTGAAAAGAACTCATTGTAGAAACAGCATGACTCAGATTCCATATAGAGAGGGACACACAGGGGCTGGAGCAGAGTTAGACTGTTTTAAAATTGCCTGTGTTCTTGTCATGACTGCCTTGTTATACACAGTGCATAATGTGTAGACGAACACGTTCCTCAAATAGTTTGAACTCAGAAAGGTTTCTGTGTAATTCGGGGTGGGACAAACTGTAGATGGGCAGGACTCAAAGGTAACTGACACAGAAGCAAGACTATGTCCTCAGTTCCCAGTAGGAAACAACTAACAAAGGGCAATGTGTCAGATGTTATGGGAACAAGACAAAAATATACATAAGGAACTAGGGAACTTATTTCTAGGTACTGAGTTCTGAAAAGACTGTAATTATTTAGTTAAAATATAAACCCTGCCTACGGAATAAACACAAAGACAGGAATGAGAACGAAAACACGTGATCACAAAGAAGAAGATAATCCCTAGCTGTTGCTTTACAAGTCTCAGTAGAATCAGGCTGGTCTGATGATTTTGTAACAAGCTAGTGTCGTTTGGCAGATGGCTTCTTATAGGTGCCCACAAACAGGTCCCCAAATCTGCAGAGAGCTAACCCTGACATGCGACTGATAAACATCACAGAACACTGTGGGAGAAGAAATTTCTCAAGAGGAAAAGAAACTGTGATTTATTGAACATTTATTTCTGTGCCGGCAACGGTGACAACTGGTGACAGTACTGAAATTCGGATATTATTATTATCATTTTACACAGCTGGGAAACTAATATTCCTATTGGCAATTCACTTTAAATCTCAGAGAGAAGCAGTAGATAAACTGAGTCTATCTTGTTTCATTACAAAGCATAGACATCCGGTGCTTGTTCCTGGAGCAGTACAGCAAGCTGCTCATTCTGTCCCTCCACTCCTCCCCCCTCTCTTTTCCTCTCTCTCCTCTTCTCTCCTCTCTCTCTCTCACTCCTCCACCTCTCTTTTCCCCTCTCTCCCCTCCTCTCTCTCTCTCTCTCTCTCTCTCTTTCTCTCTCAGTCACACACACACACACACACACACACACACACACACGCACATACACGCACACATACACACAGATACTCTTGACAATGGCATTCCAAGTATCTTCTCAATCGAAGAAGTGGCTCTGTTTTTCACTGTCAAGAGAAACTAAAGCCATAATCTCTACAAAAGATAAGAACAAGAATATATGGTTCTGTTGCCTTCCCCTATTCCCCAGTACTCTCAAGTCTTTGCCCTTCCTGCCCTCTTTGTGAATCCAATATTGTTCTAAATGAAGCAGCCACTACCAGACCTTTCTTTTCCTGCTGAGTTAAGTCCACCTCACGGCTGACTTCTTCATCTTCTTTTTGCCGGCGACTGGAAGAGCAATTGTTAAACATGCTTGGATTCATCTAGACCAAGAAAGGGGCAAAGGGTCATATGATTGACAGTTTTCCAGTTCTGTACAAATTATACATATGAGCACATCAATAAATTATTTACAGCCATTAGGTCATGAGCACGGATCCCCTCATCACTTTACAGTCTAAGATCCAGCGTCTGGGGTACTCTGAGAGCTGCCTTCTGGAAGTTCAATCCAAGATGATGCCAGAAGTGGCAGAAGCAAAGTTGTGTGAGGTAGGCCATTGGTCATCTGTCAAAGAGGAAGCAATCTGGGTGTTCTCTCTACAGACTTCATGATATTTACGCAACTGGACATATCCTTTATGATAAATTAGCTGCTGTTTTAGAGAACAATTTTTTTTCTACTAAACTATAAGAACTACCACAATTGCTCAAGTACTGAGAGTCAGACTAAGCCTTCTAGAAGGCAGACTTTGTGCATTCACTTGGGACAAAGACTGCATTTTTGTCTTTCTATTTCTTTACTACTTTAAACTTGATAGACGATTTAAAAATTTATTAATTCATGGATCTTCTTCAAATCGTGCTAAGAATTTATGAATTTCTTGTATTTCTGGATTTTTCATTTTAGATAGTTGTATATTTTTGCCTCTGTGTATTTGCAGCATGATTGATTAAACATTGTAATGCAGCTTTTTGATGAACTATAACCTGTGTCCTATAAGAGACAGATTTTGCTTTTGAAAGATGCAAATTCTGTAGTTGATTATAAAGGAACCCTAAGGCATCAAGAGTCATGATGTAGACAGTCCAGGCCCAGGACCTCCATTCCTCTTTCATTACAGACCTTCGGTGGCTTCTTACAGAGTAAGCTTTCCTCTCCACCTCAAAACCAATTCAGTTTCTATTGTACTACTCCACTCCACAAACCTCTGAAGACAATAAAGAACATGTTCATTCTTAGAATACATTTTAGGAAACAACGTGAGGTTAAAAGTGTTATTACTCCATTGACTGTTGAGTGTTTAAATAACCAGATCATACATTTAGAAATACAACAATTCAGAATAGAATCTGATGGGCACAATACAACACTGAGTATTTGAAAGTGTTGGGTTGTGTGTGGTGAGCTTCATAGTTAGCAAAAACTCTCCACAGTTCATCTCCTCTCACAAATATGCAAACCACATGGCAATAAGAAGGAAGGTAGACTCACATTACAACTGAAACAGCAAACAGACACTACCTGGGAAAACATAGAAGACACAGGGCACAGATGTCTTCCTTACTTTACATTATTAGCTGTGAATCCCCTGAAACAAAATCCACATTCTAACCATATGATACATATTTTCCAAGCCACAGCTTAATATAAAGTAACATGTTAGAAAATGCCTGAGATATCTGGGCCACAAAAGGTGGGAAACACTGGGAAATCATAACTAAGATGTAGGGATTACTGAGTCCTCAATAAATACCTGTTCAAGCACTTAGCGTTCCTAGAGTAATCCTGAAGAAGAGGAAGATAGCAAAGAAATGCAGAAGGGTAGATCAGGAAATAGGTGAAGGGGAATAGACACATAAAACATATTTCTATGTTGAAATAAAATATGTAGTTCACACACCTTTCTGTCTATTTACCTACCTACCTACCTACCTACCTACCTACCTACCTACCTACCTATTTATCTATCTACGTATCTTATGAAATTTTGCTTTTAAGAAGGTTAATGCCATGGTTGTGCTAACATTAGATCATCTCAAGTGAAGGGTTGCTTATTTCTTGCATGCTGGATTGAAAAGTGAGAATAATGAAAGGAAATTGGCTCTGTAATGAGATACCCACGTTTGGAAATCCAGCAGCTTGGGCCCTATCACTTATAAGGTCTCTGATCTTAAGTAGCTCACTGACTTTTCTGGATTTGTATATTGTCATCTATAAAACGAGACAATCATCTCATGAGATTTATATGCCAATCTTTGAGAAGTTTTTGGCATATACTGAGAGCTCAGTAAATGTTAGAACGAAGGTGTTGAGACCAGAGGGCATCATGAGGCCCACTGGGACAATGGGGTGTAAAACTCACAGGGTAGTGACTTAGTCGTGGGGCTTCATTTCAACTTCTGCAGATCTTTTATAGTTTGCATATTAAGTTCAATTTGAGTGCTTTAGCAATATTTTTAAAAAAATAGGCCCAGGTCTCTCTTAGGGCTGGAGTGATGACTCAGTGGGTCAATCCCCAGAAGTCACAGCAACATATAACCATCTGTAACTCCTGTTTCAGAGAGGGCTGTGTCTTCTTTGGTCTCTGTGGGCACCAGATATGTATTTAGTATGCATATATGTATGCACTTAAAACACTCACACACTTGAAGTAAAAATAAAACTCCAGAACAGATTCTTTAATAAAAGTCATATTTGGTGGTTGAGTGATCGTGTTAGCTCACTCCCCATTTTTATCATCCCCGCTTCACTTTCTGGCTATTCCCTGAAGTACTGATCTCAGATACCTTCTGGTCTTATTTTAAATTCATGCTGTGGTGATTTCATTGATCATGTTTGTAATTTGTGAAGTTTGTTCATAGCTTCCTGGTCCCCAATAATTCTGGGTCTATTCTGTTTATTTCTTGAACCAACTTAAACAGAGGTTGTTTTGATCTTGGGGCTACATTTGATCTGATAATGGGTTTCCATTAGTTTTGTCATTGTATGTGAGCACAGAAGTCATTACCCTTTGAAGTATAATGAATCTTAGACAATTCTAGAAGGTCTGACCCAGATTCTCCAATAACAAAAATAGTTGAAACTGAGCAGTGTACACAACATCATCATTACTTCCATCCTTTCCTTTCTCAGCTGTTCCTAAGAGAACAGTGTCCACATTTTTTATGGCTATCCCACCCCCACTATGAATTCAGGAGAAGGGGCTCCATCAGCTCTGAACTTACACTTTCACCATAAATATGTGCTTCCAAAGATATTTGACCAAATTTAGGGTAAGGAGATGTTAGGGGGTGTTCTGCGGTGTCTGGAGAAAACCCCTTCGTCTTCTGAGATTTTTCCCTAAACTGTCCCTTTCTTCTGGGTAGGATTAGCCATGATTTCAAGGCTTTAACAGCTATGGCTGCTTCAAGCTTGAAGACAGAACCCTGTAGAAAGTAGACAAAGAGCCAGAGAATTTCAGAGAGACAGAGAGCTTTAGCGGAACAAAACAGTTCAAATCCACACACTACCTCTGAATGGATGGTTCCGTTCATTCCATCCATTCCTTCACTTCCACTCCTTCACTTCATCTGCTAACTTCTTAATCAGTTGTGGTTGACAGTCCTTGAGTTCACAAGAGACAAGGCAGTCTCTCCGCATCCTGTAGATCTGTCTAGGTCTGTCTCTTCACACATGCGCAGTGACTGCTAGTCTGCTCAGCACTCGAGTTTCTGTCTCTCTTTTATACATGTATGCTGAAACATCTCCTGACCAGAAAAATAGCAGATTCTTTGTGCTTTTTAAGAGTCTGGTGAAATATAGTCACTGGTGACTTGCACTCCATTTAAAAAGGTAGTGACAGAGGAGCCTCTCCGAGGAAATGCTCATACCTCGCTATTTATGAATGAGGGTTCAGCCCAGGGTATAGTATAAAATAGTACTTCAGTAGACCCCTATCTATCACCATGTACAAAACTCAAGTCCAAATGGATCAAAGACCTCAACATAAAGCCAGCCACACTGAACCTTATAGAAGAGAAAGTGGGAAGTACGCTTGAACGCATTGGCACAGGGAACCACTTCCTAAATAGAATCCCAACAGCACAGACACTGAGAGAAACAATTAATAAATGGGACCTCCTGAAACTGAAAAGCTTCTGTAAAGCAAAGGACATGGTCAACAAGATAAAACGCCAGCCTACAGAG
>PVIU01018169.1:0-39745 GCA_004026605.1 Ondatra zibethicus
CCTCCTGGAAGTTGGAAGCAAACAAGATCATCAAGCAAAAGTTGGAAGCCAGGGGGCAGGGATAGAGGTGGGAGGTAGGGAGCAGGGGAAGGGGAGAGGGGGAAGGAGAAGGGAGAAGGACTGGGGAGAGCTTGGGGGAGTGGGAGGGTGAAGATGGAAGAAAGGTGGACATTGGAGAAGGGAATAAGATATCTACATTCAGCCTTGCCTTTTAAAGATATAGGAAGCTTGTAAATGCCTTCTCTCTGAGGTCTTCCGAAAGTCATTTGACTTTCTGATCTACTAGCTTCTAATCTACAATGTGAGGGAATAGGTTTAATTACCTCCAGCATAGCTTCATATTCTATGGTTCACTGAAAAGGCAATACAGTAGCTCAACATCCAGGCAAATCAGTTCATGCTGTTTGTAGTTGTCTGCTCTGCCAAGCCTGTCGTAGTTAGAATGCTGGACAAACAAGGCTTTCATTAGAGAAGACCAAATGTCACAGAGGATGGCAACACTGATGAGGAGCCTTTAAGAGGAAACAAATTTATTCACTGAGACCATCTACTTTACATTCAGCAAGTGCTTATTAAAAACCAATTAGATGCCCCCCTACAGTGAATACCATATTAGAAATATGAAGAACGTAATTAGATTGTTTCCTTCCCATCCAGGAGCTTGTCCAGTGAAAAGAGGCAGTCACCTCACACTCTTTTGGTGACTGTCAGGCTGTAAGTAAATAGCTCATCACTAGCTTACCTGATTAAAAGCACTTGACAAATCCTGAGGTAGAGGCTTAAACGTCAGAAATTTGGCTCATCCTCACCTGCGTAGCAAGTTCAAGGCCAGCCTGCCATACATTAGACACAGTCTAACAAAAAAGAGACAAAACAGAATAAATTTAAAAAAACACTGGAGAAAGAAATGTACACATGATAAGCCTTAATTAAAAAGAGCCACATCGTGATATGGTTATGAGTTAAAATGACAATTTTTGGTCGCTCTGTGTGAAAATGTGATTTTTTTTTAGCACATACCTGCACATAAGAATATAAGTAATCAAAACTGTTTGAAAAAACTAGGTTCAGGCCAAACTTTGCAAAGAAACCTAACCCTGTACCTTTATCACTTGTGATTGCACTTTAGGGAACTGGTGTGTTGTTAAGGCAATCATATCAAGAGACAATAAATAAAATGTTTATATTCACTAATCTGCATGATCACATTTATTTAATTGTGTAGCAAGTCTTAAAATAACCCAGCAGATTTACTATGAAGAAAACATTTCTTGGGGACCCATCAGGTTTCTTGTTGCCTGCAGATGATATACAAAGTCCTTTTAAGTCCTCTGAGAATGTCTTTGACTTGCTGTGTCCTTGGAGGACATGATGCTTTGCCAAAGGAGGCACAGCAAAAGGAATTACAGTACCCGCTTTCACAGTGGAGGGCAGCTGTTTGGAGATATAATTAAAATGTAAATTATCGAAGAGGAATAATGAGAGCTATTTCTTTCAAACCATATCCAGTGCAATCAGAGTGAGAAAGGAGTTCAGGGAGACTTCCTACGATGGACAAGTCACAATGATGAGGTGAGGAACTGAGAGGGAAGTGATTTATAAGGAACAACGTGGACACAACCCGTGGATTGTCTCGGATGCTGGGAAGCTGAATCAGTCAAGAGACAGACTTTCAGTTCTGCTGGGCCTGCATCCAGATCATGCGATAACTGTGCATGGAATCCAGGCACCACATCTCTGCATCACAGCGGGGCTGTGAATCAACCTACAGTGCTAGCAGCATGAGGTGCCTTTCAGTCCATGTAGTTTTATGAATTGAAACAGCTGACCTTTAATAGAATGTCATATGAGAACAGAATAATAAGATTATAATCATACTCTGGGTTGTATACTAATCACAATAGGGAAACCCAGGAACACTTTCCAGCATAAGGATTTTCATGAATCGGTTGTTTCTGTTATATTTGTGCTCAAGTTTGAGTGCTTTATGAAGCTTCAGCTGTCCGAATCAATGCTGCAATAAGCCAAAATGGCATCTGTTCCTTCGGCTATACACATTAAGCCTTGAAATTCAATGTCAGTCAGACATAGTGGCTCTGAAATGATAAAATGGAATGTCAGCAGAAAAACTGTAAAACATTGATTTATAGCATTCTTCAGAAAACACAAACTATTAAATTGAAGTATAAAACCTGAACCTCAAATTTTGGATGGTGTGGGGTAAGATACAGGTTGCTGTGAAATATTGATTAATGGTTTTGTCTTTTGTATGACTGTAACCTCATTAAGGATATCATATTCAAGTAGTCAAGGACTGAAGTTCAGTCCGTTAATTAATGAAATAAGAGATAAGAGAAGGTTTGTTTTGTCTGTTCCCACAATGGTGTAGCATTTCCTTTGTTAGAGCATTAGCAAGTGTCTGTATTTGGCCTGTGTCCTAGTCTGCACATTCAGCTGGGACTTCTTTCCTGAAAACCAGGCTCACAGAATCAAGGATCTGCCAGGTGCTTTCACACCTACCCCTGGACAGCAGAAAGTCACCATGTTCATATGGAACTTATTTCAGCAACCACCGTGCTCCACTCTTCTTTCAGTCCCATCTTATACCATGGAACTGTTCCCAGTAAGAAACCACAAGTTATCACAGACTTCTAAATATACATTTCCTAAATATATATCTTTCCACTCTCCCCTTTTCATCTTTACTCTCACTGAATTTTTTCTGGACCTTTCATCTAAAAATGAAATATTTGATTTCCATGCCTCCAGTCTTTTCCCATGAAGTTTAGTCGTTGTATGAAGTGGTGCTCTTGGAAACTGCTTTTCTAACCATGTCTCCTCTTAAAATCCTTCCTTCAGTGCCTAATTAATACAGCGTATTAAATTTAGCCACGCAAATCTGAAAGCACCCTATCTTTTCAATCTTATTTTCAGCCACACCTTGTTTATATTTTTGGCTTCAGAAACACCAGACAACTTGAGTCTCCAGACACCACTTGCTCTCTTCTTTCTCGGATGAGTCCCCTCCTCCATCATCTGACTAACTGCTTTCATCTTCCAAAGCCAGCTTTTATATTTGCATCTCACTGCATATTTATACTTCTTGCAGGAAGGAACTCTCATATTCATTTTTATAAATCCAGCTTCTACCACAGTGTCTGGCATATTCTGTGCACTACAATGATTATTTTTTAACTGAACAGCAAAGTTGGTTCATAGTTCTATTTAGCTTTTGCTAGTGGGTTCTTTCCTAAGTTTTTACTTACCCGTTGTGTCGTACCTAAGAGGGAGCTAACTTCCATCAGATGATTTAGTGCAGCAACTATGTTTAGTCATATTATGTGACCTGCACTGTCAATCTCTTCACCATTCAGTCTTAGCATAGCTGTCCCATAATTGTACCCACACCTTGGGAAGCCACCTCTCACCATTTCTTTACCGTGACGCTGGCGGAGAGCTTGAGGGCATGGTGGAGAGCTTAGAGTGTCTTCAAGGCCAGATATGGTGTGCACTGGGCTTCAATAAACACTTGGTTACTTTTTATAAAACATGAAAACACCATACTTTCTAAAACAACAAAACTAAGTTGCTAATAAGAGGGACCTGAGCCAAAATTCTCACCTAGGAAAAAGTCATACTATGTGATGAGTGTCTACTTTTCACATCTCTTTAGTTCTGCAATGTTGTTATTATCTTAGTATATCATACAAAATGGCAGGGTTCATTATGGTATTCCATACATACGTCTCATCATACGATACTATCATTTGTCCCTTTCCTTCCTGTCTTCCCCTATGCCTTCCTCCCCACGCCCGTGCTTGATGCTTCTTCTGGCCTCCACTATTTTCTCTTCCTCTCTGTTCTTCATTCTGTGCCAGACACCCCTTCTTTCCTGGGAGAACCCTTTCTGCTTTCATGTTCAGTTCTGAGTGTTGTTTATTATAAAACATTCTTTTGTACAGTGGGCATTTCTCATGTGTTAAAGCAAGCATTTCATAAAATCCAAAGGGATGTGGTTAAAGTTCATTGCCTTGCTTAACTTAATAATAATAAATGATTGAACAAATTAACCATTAATACCTGGACATTTATTAGAAGTTTTCCTCAAACTATTTCAGAAAAGTAGAATCTTGAACTTTAAGTCTCTGTTGGAAATGAGAATTTGGAATTTATATGCTCTCTCACTCACTCACTATTTCTGATATATAACCAATGATTAATTATATTAGTATCAATGAATGAAAACTAATAATTTATGACTAGTTCTTACAGAGATGAACATTTTTATAATGCTAATCAGTACCTTGTAATTAAGGATCTTGTGTGAAAATTGCATGTGACTATTAGGTCAATTACAAACACATTCTAATCGAACCTACCAGTTTACTAGCATTTGTGGGGAGACTGAGAGAGTGGAGTAAATTTTTAACTTAATCCAGGTTTATCTCTCAATCAAGATCTGAAAATTATTTTTAATTAGTTTGTTAGAGGGAAAATAAAGATGGAAATGTATCTCAAATCTCAATGTAGGAATGAATGTAGAGGTATGTGAGTCATTTAGCCAGAATTCAATTATAATGAAATATTTTGAAATTGAGTAATCATTGAGATTCTGTGTGCTTTTCAACAAAATATTATTTGAGAAAGCATGAAAGACACATGGTTTCTGGATTAAAAGTTTTTGGTCATAAGACTTTTTAAAAAATTGTTATTTAAACATATCTAAAAATTTTGAAAGTAATATACTTATAAAAATGCCTGTCACTTTTAAAAAGTGTATGCCAAGGTGCTGGAGCAATGCATGCATGTATATACCGAACGGAACAAGGTTCCTCCTTTTTGTCTGAACGCTGCATTGCTTTCTACCAATTCTCTAATCAATAAATACTCCCCATACTGTTTAGTTTATGGCTTCTGGAAATCAATATTCCTGGTATTGTTCATTCTGTTTTATAGCCTGTGAGAACATTTGAACTCCCCAAACCTTACCACATAGAGGTATTGGTGAGCCTTCAAAATGCTCTCCCCTGTTTCAGATGGGAATTAGAAAAATTAAAATTATTGTCTCTGTGCATTTAAAAGACAGTTGTTTCAGACTTGGCGTCATGAGAAGGATGGCAGAGTTCTCAGGTTAGATGGTGATGGAAGAGCACATTACAAGACAGCAACTGTGCGTCAGTCCGCCTGCTCAGAACAGGTGGATGGTGAGCTCTCAGTATTAAGTTTTAAGAAAACCCTAAGGTTAGACATGAGTTTTTTGACTCAGAGGTTGCAACTTATTTAAAACACATAGAGAAATCGATGAGTGGAGACAGTATAGAAGTTTTGATGTTCTTGTTTCTTATAGGAAATAAAAAAGAAAATCAAAGTCCTTCAGAACCCAAGATCCTGGGCGTATAGAAGATCTGTAAAGAGAGTAAGATGTCAGTTTTACGTAACATCTTATCTGCCATGGCTTATCAAGTACAATCAAGAAAATCATGTTCTACCAACAGGACTACAACAGAGAATAACAATCAGAAGCATTGGCAAACCATTTAACCGCCCACATCTTCCCAGAAAATTACTCATAATAGCAATTTGCATTGATGCATTAAGCAGCGTGTTTAATGATGTGTGGGCATAAGTACCACAGGCCTGCATGGCACTTCCTTTCTTTGCTCTACAGACCAGAAAACTTACTATACCTTAAATGAACAAAGACTATATATTTTCTGACAATGAAAGCCCAGGTCCTGCTTTCTGCCCATCAAGGAAGGCCATTAAGAAAACCACTATTTCAATTCATGATGTTAAACAGGTCATATAGCTAGCACACATCTATAGGTCTATAGTGTTTTCAGCAAAAGGCAAAATTACTTAAGAAAAGGCACTACTTTTAATATAGTACTTTCTCTCTATTACTCATAGTTCTATATGTTGACAAATAAACATCAAATTTAGAAGAAAATGTCAGTGCATCCCTAAGAGTGCTCTGGACAGGCTAGAGCACTTATATTCATGCACACTTTTTATCAGCACTTTGACTATAGTTGTTTCCAGTCATCTGTCTCAGCCTCTTTTGACTTGTGTTTAATGTTGCATTGTGTATTTTGTCCTTTTCACCAAAAACGCCATAGCTTGACTATATTTATCAACATCCAGTAATCTTCCTTCTTTTTTTAAAACAAGAACTGTTAAATTGTATTGGAAATGTTAGTTATTTAATGATAAAAAAAAAAGACTTCAAATTCTTTTATTGATTTTTATTGAGCTCTACATTTTTCTCTGTTCCCCTCCCTGCCCCTCTCCTCCCCCCTCTAACCCTCCCCCAAGGTCCCCATGCTCCCAACTTATTCAGGAGATCTTGTCTTTTTCTACTAAAGCAAAGAAAACCAGCCTACAAACCACAATCCCAGAGAACTTAGACAATAATGAGGACACTAAGAGTGACTTACATAGATCTAATCTACATGGGAAGTAGAAAAAGTAGAGAAAGACTTCAAATTTTGAACAGTGGAAAGTTCTTTGAATAACTTAGAGATGAATGAGCCAAGGAAAAATTTTATGGTAGTGATATAAGCATCTGAATCATATTATTAAAGTAGGCTGGAGGAAAAGGGTTCTCCAACTGCCTTATCTCACCACCCAAAGTTTACTAAGTATATTTTAGTTTTCTCAGATCACATGGCATTTCCTCCTACTGTTTTGTAAATATTGTATTTTTATTATTTTTAATTGTGTGTGGGCATGTAAGTGTGTATGCATATGCACATGAGTGCAGGTGTTCAAGGAGGCCAAGGGCATCTGATCCTTCCAGAACTGGAATTACAGACAGCTGTGAGCTACCTGAGGGTGCTGGAACCAAGCTTAGGTTCCCTAAAGAGCAATCAGCATTTATAACCACTGAGCCATCTCTCCAGCCATTGTTATTTTAAATAGACTAAGTACTCCAGATTCTGAAGCCACTGTCCCTCTAATGAAACTTAATTGGCTCATTTCAGTCCAGGAACAAAGCTATTTGAGCTATTAGTTTTCTAAGACTGCAAAGGTTCAATGGCAGGGTTTCTGCAGATACTGTGTACTGCTCTAAGAACCTGCAGAATACCTAGGACCCTTCCAAGAAAGCTTCAGATTATCATGGCCCACAGCTTGCTCTCTCTGGAGATAATGTTAAGGTAAATGACTCAAGGCAGGCAGTTCTTCCTCTAGAGTTGAGCTTCATGTAGGCCCAAGATTGTGGCCTTGAATAAGACCCTTTATAGTCAGCTCCATCCAAAGGCTCATGAATTTTGTTACTCATAAAAATGTGACTTTTGGTGACTCAGAAACCTTCACATTTGATTATAAGAACAAAGCCATTTTCATAGAAAACACCAATGCCACCTGAAGTTTTGTAGCCTTGCCTTCTTAACCTCGCTATTGTGATCATGTTTTCGGGCTCAGAATCCTACCATTCAGACCTCATTAAAACCACTATATAGTGTTTTCCACAACTTAAACTGCATAAAGCTCCTTTGAGGCAGGGAGGAGAGCAGAGAAAAATGTGTAGCACAAAAAAAAAAAAGAAATACAGCACCTTCAAAACAATTTCTCACTCACATGAGAAGTTATTACTAAAAATTCAGACCATTAAAGCAAGACAGAACAACAACTCAGCCTAGAATGTTTTAAGGGGCACTGTCTCTTGCTATTCAGATGTATAGTCTTGGATTTCTCACAGATATTCTTGGTGGTATTTCAACCCCTACAGGCCAAATCAAGCTAGAGTCAGATAAGAATTGATCCTCTGAGTTTGATATATTGGCACTGCCAGTTCTTTCAAATAAGAACTAGTAATATCCTGATCCAGAAGATAGAGGAAAAGAGCATAGCCAGGCTAAGAGCGATACATTGAGGTCTGGCAAGTTCAGTAGAGAGCGGGAAAGCCCTAATTGAAATGGTCAGCTCATAACTTACAATTTTACTTTAAGGATAGTGGTCCCCAATGTCTATTCTATGAAATAAATATCATCATCTCCTGGAAAATTTTAGAGTGTTATGTTCTCAGGGCGTGAGAAATTGTTCAGTGGTTAAGAGCATTATCTGCTTTTCCAAAAGGACCTGCATACATATTCACACATTGCTTCCCACCATCCGCATAGGGCAGCCCACAGCCACCTATAACGCCAGTTCCAGGAGACCCAATCTCTTCACACACACATACATACATACACCCACACACATGCACACATATATACATAAACATATATGCATGCATACATATATACACACATACACACATATGTACACACATATACAGACACAAATACATCATATACACACTCAACACACAAGTTATACACATGCACACATACATACCATATATACTCACACATGCAAAGACACATACACACTCACACACACAAGCAATGCAAATGTACACATACACATGCATATGCACACATACGTAAACACACATACACATGCACATACACACAGAGATATACACACAGCCTTACTCACACATGCAAACACATACACACACACTTACATACTCTCACACACACACGGTACACATATCTAAACCCAGCCACATACAAATAATTTAATAGATAAATAAATGAAGGATGTAAATTCTAAAGCATGCCTCCATATCCCTTATCTTCCACCATCTCTTCTGGGGAGCCAGTTGGGTGTCTAAATACGTTCAAGAAACACTGACATAAACCACAACACCAGGTACCTTGCTTTCCCTTCCATACAACATAGCAGTAAAAAAATAAATAAAATAAGATAAAATAAAAAATAAATCTGCACCATACAGTGTATTTCAAGGGGCGTTGGGTCTAAAAAATAGTACAGAAAGAGTTATCCAGTATCATTGCGAGGGCAAGATCCACAGAATGAAAAACATAAAATGTTCCCTACATTATTTCTTGAGCTTGGGAAGTACACAACCAATAAATCCATAAAAAGACCATTTCAGTAGTTTGATCTTGTGCCCCTGCTTTTTGCATGTCTTCCAAACCAGAATCCTCAATAGTAACTATTTTTACTACATCCTGGTCATTAATAGAACGAAATCATTAAACCACATACAGGACAAGCCTTCACTGGCTCTATTAATTCTGTGTGGCTGCTGTAACAAATTATGACAAACTAGGCACCTTGAAACAGTAAAATCCTCTCACAGTTCTGCGACCAGGATTCTCGATTCAAAGTATTGACATAGCTGTTCATGAAGCTCTATGTGGAATCCTAGTTCTTGATGCTTCTAGCTCCTTATTAACTGTTGTGGGAACCATTTGGTCTGTGGTACATGACTCAATCTTTCCATTTTCACACTAACATCTCATCTCTCGTACCTCCCCTGTGTGTCCTATGAGGATGTTTATTCTTGGGATTTAGATTCCATCCAGGTAACCCAGAATGACCCCTTCAAGGTGTTTTACTTAATTAATCTACAAAGGCCTTTCCTCCAAATAATGTAATAGCCACAGGGTCTTGGAAATTTAGGATCTAGAAAAAATTTCCAAAAGGTATTGCAGTGTCCACTTGTACTGATGGTATTGTGACAGGGTTTTGGGACTAGAGAGCTATGGAGATGCTGAACCTGAAGTTAGGTTTCTAGTATCATCATTAACATCCAAAAAGTAGTGGGGATAAGTCTTATACCTGCTTCCATTCTAAACTTTGTTAACATCTAGTTCTTTCTGGATGTTACAATATGGAGGTCCAGGTAAGCACCTTGGCATCAAGAGGCCAACAGAGGCTCACCCATCAGGTTATACCTGCCTTAACTCTCTTGTTGTGTATGTAGCGTGTCATATAGCTCATTGACATGGGAGGCCCTGAACATGTACTTTTTTATCAAAGAGAGAAATAATAGAGTCATAAAGCTTCTTAAGGAACAATAGGAATATTTAGGGAAGAAAAAGTAACCTTACTCCAGAACTGCAGAAATATTTTATAAGGCTGGCATAAGAATAGGGTACTGAGGGGTGCATTCCCCACTATCAGTTAATTTATATCATGGTCTTAAGACCTTTTGTTAATGTATCATAGGATTAAGATAGTACTTAGTAAGTACCTTAAATTGTGTTAATTTTTATGTTTTAAAAGTTCTAAAACTCATATTTATGTCATTTTTATTATAAATATAAAGTCAACATTAAATCTGTGGAACACATTACTAGGAATAGTGGGAAATATCTTAAAATTGTTTAACAGCATTAGTAAGTATCTCCCAAAAGTACATTTTGTGTGTTTTAGAATTAATGAGATTATATTCAAGTATGTCTTTTAAATAGCCTTGCTATCTATTTATTTGCTGACTTCCTATAATATTGGTACCCAGGATTTCAGTATCTTATTAAAAATAGTAGTTCCCAAATGGTGTCCCTGAGTTAACAGTAGCAGTGTCCTTGGACATAAACCCTATGGATTTTTATTTAACATTTTGTCTTTACATTCCAGAATGATACCGTTTGGATTAGAGACATGAAACACTGTTGTTGTTGTTGTTGTTGTTGTGTGCTTTTTGAACTTGTGCTATGGTTGTTATTTCCTGTTCTCATTTGTGAGTAGGGAACACCTTGAGTCATATATCTATTCTGTTAGATTGCTTAAAGCGAGCCGCGTAAACACTCCCTGGGGAGCACAAGGTACTAGGCATTGTGATCATCAAAAACATGGAAATATCTTTAGCAAAATTTATTGGGAACCATCTAGGTATTGCTTATGTGTGATAAGAAGTGATTTTTGACACAGAGACCATATGATACTTCATATTAGCTAACAGATGTTAGAGATATTGCACTTCAGTTTTCCTCCTTAGCAAATAAATATAAATAAAGCTTGTCATTTATATACTTACACTATAAAAGATACCATATATTTTAATGTACCACTTAGTATGTGAATATCCAAAATTTTTCATCATTAGCTTCTGTTCACATACTCCTGCATGAGTCATAATGAAATAAAGCCATGTATTGTATTTCTTTACTGTCCTATACATATTGTACAAAATATTTTGTAGATATCTAATGCTCAGAAATGCTTAACTTCGTGTTAAGTACTATGATAGATCATTGGAAAGGCATATTGCTCTATTATTTTAAGTGTACTATAATAATTTAAGAAAACAGATTCTAAGAGTTATCTCACCCTACCTTATTAAAATGGGCTGCCTTGTATATCATAATAAAATATTGAAAGTGCATTAGACACTCTAAGCCACTACTGTGTAGTTATAATTAAGAAATTCTGAGTTCTTGTGATAGGATTTTTTTTGAGAGCAGTTGTCAAGTTTGACATTAGATCGTTGTGTACTCAGTTGAGCCTGTAAGACAATATCCACTGGATGGAAAACCTGAAAGATATAATCTAAAGCTAAACAATTTGAATCAGGGCAACTAAAATACTCATCCATAAATCCTGCTATGATGTAACCTTTGATACTAAGGTTCTTTAAAATGAAGATCAGGTTCCCAGAAGTATGAAGTGCCCCCTCTATTTTAGTGAGGAGACTCTGTCCTTCTGGGCTTTCATCCCCTCTGGTACCTGTTGGGTGTGGTACCAATATCTGACCCATCTGGTCTATCATTGCTGCAGAGCATCCCTTCTTATCCATGGCAACGATGCTTTTGTGAAAACCCCATTTTCTGACCGAGCCCCGAATGATTCGTATACTGGGCAGAACTGTAGTGCTTCATACAGATTCTCAGCACATTTGCTACCCAGTATGTGTGGGTACAGCTGTAGGAGTCTAAACATAGCTCTGTTCCTAGCATCTTGTTTTTCTTCTGCAGTTCCGAGCCTCATTTGTGTGGGTTCAGCAAGGATTTCAGATGCCAGGTTTCTCCTGCAGTCTAATCTCTCTGCTTGCAGAAAGAATCTGATATTAATGAGCAGCTATCCAAGTTACTGTCCACACAGTACTTGAATCTATGCATTTTGTAAATGCATAGCTCAGCATAGTTGTAGCCCTTTCTACCTTGTCTGTAATTGCATATACAAAGATTGTGTTGGTTGTTAATGGGTTGTTAACTAGTTTGAAATTGATGCATAAGTATTGGAGGAGACAAAGGAACACCTTGAAATCAATTTTTTTTCCAAATAAGGCCTTTGGAATCAACCTGATCACCTTTTTGCAGTGAAGAGTGAGAAGGTTTGAAGTGACAGATTCTCTAGGAATGGACCTGTGATCTCTAGAAGTACACAGTGGGGGAGGGTTGACCTATATGCAAATACAAGAGACCTATTTCTTGGAGCTATTGGGTTTCCCCAGCTTCTTTAAGGAGATGAAACCTGCTTTCATCTGTCCTCTGGCAGGTTCTTCTCTCTAGAAAGGAATTTAATACGGAGCCTGCCTTTTCCTTTTGAGCACAGGTCAGTTTCTTTCTTTTAATCTAAAAACATTCTGGTACATTTTGTGTCATCTCATATACCTAGAAAAAAAGTCATGATACCCAATACATCCTTATGAGATCCTCAGACATATCTTAAGTTACTCTACTTTTTATCTGCTTTTGATAATGACATTTCTGACATAGTGTATTTGCAGAATGCAAATGTTAGTAGGATTTGAATAAAGCCACATTAAAGGGTGGATGCATATCTCAGTGTCTTTAATAACAATGCATTGGTACCTGTGGTAGACAGCCCCATTTCTCATGCTGCTTTTTTCCCCTTAATGCCCACTCAAATAATACCTTCTCTGTGAGATGAAATATGGAGGCATGAAGGCAGGAGTTTTGTAATATCTTCTGAGGACTATGCTGCAACCTGACAGCAATTTTCCATGTAATAACAAAATGGGTTGTATTGGACCACCATCCTCTCTACAAACACTCCTGATCTTGTGTATAAATAATTACAAATCTATACATTTTTCTTTTTATTCTAAAAGTAATGAGATACCGGCCATGAGTATTTTTGCTCCTAATTCTTGCTTTGCAATCCTGCATTTGCTTTCATTGTCTCTATTTTGTCCTGTTCATTGATATTTTGAATATAGGATAGACGGAAGGTGAATTCTGCTTTCTATAAAATGCAATTCGGGCAGAGTGGAAGTGTGCCTTGTGGTCTTTGTGCATAGGACTCTGTTATTATGTCTCAGAATGACAACATAATTGTAGACATGTTATTGTTCCTTTTGAGAGTTGCTTGAACCCCGGATGTTCCTCTGCTTAATGACGCATAATCATCCATTATCCATCTTGTATTTATTCTTCTGCTAAGAAATTAATGACAGACTGGCCATGAGAGTAATAGTTTGGCACTTTCCTTGCAAATTAATTCCAACATTAGCCAGAATTCTTGTTTTAAAAAGCAAATTATCCTCCAAGAAACAAAATATAAAGTTTTGATCCCTTATATCTTTAAATGCTTTAATATTTCGATGTACACTTCTACTTTTAAATTTTGGAGACAAGGACTCCATAGTATATGCTGCACTCAAACTTTCTGTGTACTGGGGGATGACTGTGAACTCCAATATTCCTGACTCTGTCTCTAGAGTTTTGGAGTGTTCACTTTTAAAAGTCAGCAGTGCAGCATAATGATTTAATATGGTTTGCCAGAGATGTTTGCATAAAATCCATGTGACAGTTAGTGTTTTTAGGAGAAGCTAAATCACTCAAAGCTTTTCACATGCCCATGCACAATTAAATTCTTTAAGGCAGGGAATTTGCAGTGTCTATCCTCCGTCTTAGTGCACACTGAGTATCCACTGCACAAGGCGCAGAGAAAGTCAGTGACTAATACACTTGCTTTTGCAAGTAACCAACGTACTTGTTTATAATTTTTGTCTATATCAATTATTTTTTTCCAGTTAAGGGCCTCTGGTCATCCTGGATTTTATATATATATATACAAAGAAAACGGTGAACAAGCCATGGAGAGCAAGCCAGTAAGCATATTCCTTTATGGTTTCTTTTTTCATTCCTGTCTCCATTTCTGCCATAAGTTCCGGCCCTCAATACCCTCAGTGATAGAGTGTGGGTTGTAAACAGAGCTAAGGCCTTTCTTCCCCAAGCTGATTTTGTTCATGATGGGATTTTTTTATTACTTCTTTTATTTTTTGAGATTATAACATAATTTCATCATTCCTCCTTCCCTTTCTTTCATCCAAACTCTCCCATATACCTCTTTGTTCTATTTCAAATTCATGGTATCTTTTGCATATATATATGTATATATTATAATAATTAATAATATATTCTAATTAATATATATTACTTAATACATAAATATAATTTGTTCGGCTTGAATGTTACACACACACACATATGCTTTTAGGCCTAAGAATTTAATATTGAACAGCAAATTGGTGTGCACCTCTCTGAAGTGGCTCCCATAATATGACCACCTAAAACATGGCCATGGTGATTTATCACGGCAATAGAAATCCCAACTAAGGCACATTCCAAAGCTATGATGTTAGAGAAACTAAGTATATTTTCTGAACACTGGATATCTTAATAATTTACATATATAGCAAAGTGACTCTTTAAAAAATGTAGAATTTAAGATAATATGCAGTAGTACGTGGTATACAAATATGTGATAACAGATATTCACATACTAAACAGAAGGTTGATCATGTGTCTCAAATCCTTCTGGATGTGAACATTCATTCCTGTTTTAATCAGTTTGATCTGCTCCATTAAAATACTGTAGGTTGACTGACTGGCTTAAACTTAAAGCCATTTGTTTCTCATAGTGATAGTACCTGGGAATCCATCATCATGGTGTTTGCTTGGAGATGGCACTCAACTTTGTCGTATATGGCAGACAAGATCGTGAACAAGTGCCGTTGTCACTTCTTACAAGTACACTCTACCCAGGACCTCTTCTAGATCAAATGACCTCCAGAGGCTCCAACTTCATATAGTTTTATTTGGAGAGACAGTACATCAGCATATAATTGGAAGGGGAGACCTAATTTATTCCAAACCATTTTGGTTTTGGTTTTTGGTTTTTTGAGACAGGGTTTCTCTGTGTAACAGCCCTAGCTGTCCTGGAACTAGCTCTTATAGACCAGGCTGGCCTCAAACTCACAGAGATTCACCTGCCTCTGCCTCCTAAATGCTGGGATTAAGGGCATGTGCCTCCACTGCCTGACTCCAGAACATAATTCTTATAAGAATCATAAGTAGGGATTGCTATTAACTGTATTTTCCAGATGTAGACTCTGAGGCAAAAGAAATGATAGGTGATGTGTCCAAGTTCACAGAAAAAGTAGTACAAATAGCATGTTTCTTTCAAAACTGTAATAAATACACTTAACTTTACCTTTCTAGTTTCTTTTATGTGGGTTTGAGTTCATATTACCCATGTGCTCCTGACTGATTTCTTGATATAATAGCATCAATAAATTTTTATTATTGTGTGATTCAAAGGGATGTTTAGAGCAGGCTACTTAGATAACATTTTACTTCTATGGGATTATTGTAAAATTTTACTGGTATTTTGGCTTTAATCAGCAGTTATATCTTATAGAAACATTTAAATATAGATTACAAATTTATATATTTAATAATATTATTTCTGAAATGGTTGCAAGGCTGCTCTTAGCTCTCCCAAGGCAGAATTCAACGGTGTTCATCATAACCAGGGTGCAAAACAAGTGTGTTTTTGTTTTTTTGCTATTGTTCTATATCCTTGTCTTGGGTGCTAAATCTAGATCCACATTAAGAAGGCTTCCAAGCTGGGCAGTGGTGGCGCACGCCTTTAATCCCAGCACTTGGGAGGCAGAGGCAGGCAGATCTCAGTGATTTTGAGGCAGCCTGGTCTGCAAAGCGAGTTCCAGGACAGGCAGTATTGATATACAGAGAAACCCTATCTAAAAAAAAATCAAAAAACAAAAAACAAATAAAAAAGAAAAAAACTTCCAGAGATAGCACAAATTTATTAGCATTAGATGCCTTTATACATTGTAGAACATTAACAAAATTGTCATTTCTTATCTCTGATACACATAGAGCTGAATGATCCTTACGTATTTATACGTTTTAAAGATCTATAGATAATTAGAAAGTCCACTCTGAAGCTCTGGGTTTAAAGAATGTATGTCATGTGGTAATTCGGGGTAACTGTATTCTCATTCATGCTTGCTAAAAATTTATCTGTCTCTGAAACTGTAAGGACTCACGCTTGACTGTCATTGCCATCACTGTGACCGAAGCTTATTTGAGGTGAGAAGGCCAGGTACACGGCCAAGCAGTGCATTTACAAATTAATTTCTCATATGATGGCCATAAGAATATTGTTGGGTTAATTTACTCACACTTTACTGACAACTTTTTCCTCAAGATCAAAACTTCTTTTATCAAAAGCAACCAAATTTCTAGTCAATATGTGTGCACGTGTGCATGTACATGTGCGTGAACACACACTTTCCCTAAACTCCCACAAGTACATAAACAAGAATCAGATAAATCAAACATCATCTAATAAGAATCCCATCCTACCAACAAGTTATCTTTACTATAATTAGTGAATATTTTACTGTGTAAAGCATACATTTCTGCCTCACAATTTGGTCTTATAAATTCTTCCTAAATCACTCACAATCTGATCTAGAAAGATACAATTGACCTACATATATTCCTTAGTTAGGGTTTCTGTTACTGTCATAAAACACCATGACCAAAATCAAGTTGGGGAAGAAGGGGTGTATTTCTTCATATAGCTTGTAGGCTATCATCCAGGAATATCAGGTCAGGAATTCAAGGCAGGAACTGATACAGAAGCCATGGTAGAATGATACTTACTGGCTGTATCCTCATGGCTTGCTCAGCCAGCTTTCTTATAACACCTAGGACCTCCTGCATAGGGTTGGCACAGCCCACAGTTAGCCAGGACCTCCCACACCAATCATTCTTCAGGGAAATGTACCACTGGCTAATCTGGTGGGGACATTTTCTCAGTAGTGGTTCGGTTCCTTCTTCCCAAATGACTCTAGCTTATGTGAAGTTGACGTAGAACTAGCTAGGATATATATCATCTAGAGAGTGTGAGCCAGCCAGTAGAAAATGGTAGGAACATATACTGGAGGATTCTGTGGAATCACTCACTGTGGAAGCAAGAAAAGGCTAAAGGTATTCTTTTAGCTTATGTTTTTCATCAATTGGGCACTCTGGCATATTAGAGAATGTGTTCAACTTATTGTCAAGAGTCAAAAGCTTTAAATTCTAATTCTTAATGAGTTTTCTAAATTTACCATGTAACACACAGTCTTCTAAACATCAAATTACTCATCTAATATAAGGTAACAGCGATATGCTGTTTGTATAGTTAACAGAATTGCAGAGACAGTCAAAAAGTATTTATGGACAAGTTTTGAAACTTCATGATAGCTGAGGATTGTGTTATACTACCAGTGATCTGCGTTCCACTTGCATAAAGATAGTAGTTTGTTGTTGATATTTTGATATTTTTCCATTCTTTCTTGAGAAAGGGTGGTCTAAGGTAAGTCACAAGGCACATATATATCTTAATATATACTATATACTGTGCTGCTATATACCTATTATTACCCATTTTAGCCCTAAATGAATTGTTGCTGAAAAGACAATATCTTCTTGTTTTTCTTTTTTCTTGATTTTGTTTGGACCATTAAATTTGTCTTTGTTAAATGACTAAGAAGGTTACATACAGTGTAAGTTATTGAAGTGTCCTAGGGATTCAGATAATAATGCAAATAAATAGGTATGTGTTTCTTTCTGACAGAAATCCCTGCTGTTAAAATGCCAGGAATCCCATTTTATAAAGTAGGATCATTACAAAAGGCTTGGCTGGACTCCCAGAACAAGAGGTTCCCCAGTGAGAAACCACCTGTTAGCTATGTTATCCTACTCTTTGGTGTCAGAGAAAAAAATAAATCATCCCCAGAAAGCTATGCAGAAAGCCTGGAGGTAAATTACTTACCAAACAATTCAAAGTCTGCAGAGTTACATCTCAGTTGTGTGATAGGATACATTCAAGCTACAGCCTCTGTTGACTGGAACTCTAAGAAACAGAAACAGTAATATTGATGTTAGAGGAAATAGCCAATCAGAGTCTTAGACTAATGCCAGCCAAAATGAATAACATGCAAAATAATTTAAAGGCTGGAACCCATTCCTAGTTAGAGATCAGAATTCCCATTGAGAAGTGGTTTGGAATGGCTGAGATGGGTCACTGTGTTTGAATTATAAAGCAAGTTGAAGCTGAGAGATGTAGATATTTTGATATCACAGATTTTCCCAGTACCTATCATGTTTGCTTCTCATAAGAATAGTAGTAGCAGTGATAATAACTCGGAGGGTGATATCACAGTGTTACCAGATCTGAGTCATATAACGTTTATAGCTGAGCATCCATAGAAGTATATGACACAAGACCCCTTTTACCTACTGGGAAACAGTGGAAGATATGGCCAAGTGCAGGAGCTGCGTATCTGTCAATCTACTAAAGCACATTTTCAGTTTCCTCTCATGTCAAACAAATGTATCTCTGAAGGCTACTGCGAAATTTACATAATACACACAAAATGCTCAGAATAATCAAAGGGAATGTTATCTGAGAAATAACTGTTGAACACAATTGAGTGACTAGTCTAAATTAAACTATTTCTGTCTGTGGTATTCACTTTATCTCTGTCAGAAATTTTTGCATTTTTTTCCTGTACACTGGAAGCTTCCAGGATTAGTCTACAAACATACTGGTTAAGCTCATGAGTTATATAGTGAAGTGTGCCTCTTATTTAATTGTGGCTCTACTGAATATTACTGGATTCTAGGAAAGCCTCAAAGCTGCCTGCTTTCTGATCTGTAAGGTGAGGGTGATCACAGCATGGAGTAAGAGAGTAATGTGTGGAAACCCTATGTCAGTGCTGTCCACGTGCTAAATGCTCAACCATTGACAAATTATTACCACCATTATTTTCTTCCACAACTTTCTTTCTTCAGACCTGGGACCATGACGTATACTTCTAATGTCTATCCCTACCCAAACCTTCAAGTTGAAGACCAACATGTGAAAGATGCAGGAAGCATCTCTATGTCAGCCTCTCATCATGTAGCTTGCCCTTCAGACATGTAAGATCTTGTTGAGGAGCTCTTGTGCCTTGTGTCATTCCCTGGTCATGGGTTTAACTCTAGTTTTCTGCTAGACAGGCCTAGAGTTTCTCCCATTTTTGATCCTTTCCTGATGCCTTACGAGCCATGAGCTGGAATCTATTGGCAAACTTCTATGATGGTCTCTAAAGGCCATACCTTCATGTATGTTTTCAATGATAGTAAACTCTAGACTTGTATCTTCGCCCGAGTGCTTATACCTTCAAGGCTATGATGAGTGTCTGGTATATCAACGATCCAAGGTAGTTGAATAGTAATTTGTCAGTGGGAGGCTCTAAGTGTTCATAACTCTATGGGATCCCAATGAGTCTTCCCATGCCTTAGCCTTTGAAACTGTCTTCATTATTCAGGGATAGTAACTTCCTCTGAGTGAATATTTCTATATTGACTGGTTTTCCGTGTTACAGTCTCATTCACAAAATAAATACTTGTAGATACAAATAAGTAGAACAAAAAAAATCAACTTAGTTGTACCTCAATGTTCTCAAACTATGTTTATTTATGAGTTTGATATTTCAGTGTCTATGTGTGCAGTTTCCTCAACAATATCTGGAGTTATTGCTTTCACATAAATTCAGAGGTCTATGAAAAACTGACCTTTATAATGTGTAAAGATTACTAATAGCTGACTGACTGTGTTGTGATGAAAATGTGTCAGCAAATATCTACCAAGGGAAAGACAACATAGGTGAACTGAAAACAAGCTGGTTCTGTTGGGTATGGACACTGGTTTCGTAATGAAGTCTGGGCTTAACCTACAAAATCATTGCAGTGCAGTAAACTTAATGACCCAGGGCCTCATCTCATGAGGAAACAAATCCATTGTTGGCTAGAGTTTTCTTCTCTTCACTGTTTTTACCTCCCTTTCAAATAGTCTATAACCAATGTCCATTCCCCTATGCTTCTGTTAAGTAGGTTTGTTTGGACGAGTAACTGAACAATAGAAACACTGAAGAATTATCTTCAGGGAACAAAAACAAACAACAGCAACTCATTGAAGTGTCAGAAAACCTGCTTATAACAAATTTATTATTGTGACCTGAAAGCCATTTAAGCGAGTTAAATTAAATAAAAACATTTAATATTGACATATTACTCTAATGGTTGTGAGGAGTCAACCTCTTAAAGAGGAGAGATGCATAATTAACAGCTCGCTGGCCTGTTCTTCAGGTTCCCAGAACACTCCTGTTTTCATACATAGTCCCATACACAACTTAAAGCAAGGAGGTGTCTTCCCTTTCTGTAACCTCAGGAGATATCTCCCATGTCTGTTCCATGTGATCTGAAAATGCTAGCCACCGAGCCTGGTGACTGGATTCAATCCCTGGGAACCACACTGGGGACAGAGAGAAGAAACTGGAAGTTTTCCAATGACTTCCATTTGCCTGTCATGGCACATGTACACAAACAGACACACAAATGTAAATCAATGTTTAAAAATGTAAAGAAATTTGAAAGGACAAAATGCAGGAAGAGATGTTTTATGCTTAATACTTAAAAGTCATTCTGCAGCTGAGAAGTGGCTCTCATTGCCTCTTCTAAACCACGTCATTTCTTTTGTTATTATTTTTATTGTAAGTGGGGGAGTGGGGACACATATGACAGCATACACACATGTGGAGTTCAGAGGATAACTCTGCAGAGTCAGTTCTCTGTGTCTACCTTCTCATGGGTTTGGGAGGTTGATTTCAGTTTCTAGGTTTGCACAGAAAATGCCTTTATATGTGACATCTGCCCAGTCATGTTAATTCTAACGTACTTGATTTCCAACAAAGTATGGAAATATCTCTTAACTTTTTATTGTATGCTGAAAACTATCTTTTTAAAGAAGCAAGCTTTTATAGTATTTTCTGGTTCCTGTCTACATAAACTCTGACTTCAGTGGCCTCCGGATGCGTGAGAATGTTTTTCTTGTTTTTCTCGTCCCTCCCTAGGGAGAAAGCCATTTTTAACCTATTCCTTTCTTGTGTTTTTTTTTTTAATTAAAGCAAAATATACTAGCTAATTTTTAATTCCAATATACTCCAATGAGATTTAGGTACAATGCAGTTTAAATGGGGGAAAAAACAACCTTGATAATATATGCACTAATAAACTAATGGCCATTTTCACTGGGAAGAAACTGGAATCTTGACAAGCTGAATTGCCCAGGATCAGCAGAATCAGGGAATGACACTTCATGTTCTAAGGACATAATTGCAGTCATCTGTAGCCCTGTCTCTTCCCATTTCCTTACCTTTGTTAGCATCTCTTTATTGAAAGTGTCAGTGTTGCTAAAATACCATTATTTGATGAAATCAAATTAGAGACTGTGGAGTCAACATAATGGATGGAGCTGCCAATGTCAGTACTGCTTGCTTTTGAACTTGCACTCAGCCCCCAGGTTCTGGATGTTTTATGTGGATTCTGACAAACGGATGTCTTCCTCGTTCTGGGACATCTCAACATGAAGAGTGTGACATATCCTCAAACCCAAATCCAGGAGTGACTAATGAGCATTGAGAGCAGACAAACTTTATATATTTGTATATATATTATATATATGTATAATGTATATTCATATACATTATACATATTACCAATATATAATGTTTGTTATATATTAAAAATACATACACATTTTGTGTATTATAAATATATATTTGTCATATATTAGAAGTATATAACCATATATAGTATATAATATATAATATACAACATATCACACACACATATATACACATATATAAATGTATATATGTAAAACCATTAAAAGATCTGTATGCAGTAAAATGCCAGAAATTTAGGACTCTGTTCTATGCCATTTCTAGTTGTAGAAATTGTTGAAATTACCCAGGGACACTGATGACTTCCTTCAGCACTGTGTTAATAGGACTAGCTTGCTCAGTGTTCACAAACTTAAGATTCACTTTTTCCTTTCTGAGAAAGAAATGCATGGATGCTTTGGTTGAATAAAAGATATTGCACTAGGAGGTCCTAACTGTGTACTCTCAACCCTTGTGTTAGTGTGGCAGTCATCTCTTCCTGCAACCATAAATTTATTCAATATTAAAATACTTTGGATTGATTCAAATTATGCTACTTCGTATAGAAAATGTGCTTCGTGAATAGGCCTTTTTTTGTTTTATAATTGGATGGTGTTTGATTTGGGTAGGGAGATTTGGAAAAGGCCTGAAGGAGACAATGTTTCCATTTTTCTGAAGGAACAGATTGGCAAACAGCTATCACTTATGGTTTCTAGCTTGTGCAGAGTGGGATCATCCTAAAACTAGCTGATTCATTCCAGTCCCCATCAGCTCCTTCACATTCAGTTAGCGGTACAAATCTGTTAACACATCCACAGTAAATTGTCAAGCTTGGGCTGCAGAGGTGCTCTGTGTTTAAGCTTGCACTGTTCTTCTGAGAACCTGAGTTCAGTTCCCAGCACCCATATCAAGTGGCTTACAACCACCCTTAACTCCAGGTCCGATTTGAAGCCTCTCCTGTCCTCAGTAGCCCCCCAAACTTGTGTCACACTCACTCACATGCATTTACACTAGTAAAAAATTAAACAATGAATCTTTAAATATAAAACGCCAAGGCTAAGTGAGATACCCCACCATAGGGAATAGGTTCCCCAAAGCCAGTTCATGAACTAGGGACAGATCCTGGTCTCACTGCTGGGGACCCGCAAACTTGGCCCTGCCTAAACTTGATATGCCACCCTTCGACGACTCCCATGGAAAACTTTATCCTTTCTGAGTATACAGGGAAAGCAGGGGGAGGAACGGGAGGAGAAGAGCGAGGGGAAACTGGTTGGTATATAAAATAAATTTTAAAAGATTAATAACAAAAATGTCAAGGCATTAGCAATGTTATTAAATAGTGGTTTGTATAAAGGTCAGAAAGTATGGGTTTACAATTATGAACTACTTAGGGCATTTTAAAATAGTGATGGTATGAATGAAAATTGCTTATATTCTAACATCTGAAATTAAATGAAAATTGCTTATATTTTAAAATCTGAAATTATCTTGTAACTTTGTTTTTTTTTTTTCTTGTTTAAAGTGTAGTTGGAATTCAAGTTTGGAGAGGGGCAATGACTTAGTAATGACTCTACTTTCTTGAACTGACTTTTTACCCATTATCTTTTATGTATGTGTGGTCATGTGACACTGGAAATTACCTCCAGGGTCCCCAGTATTCTAGGCAAGGGTTCTACCACAGAATTATGCTGACAGCTCAAGTTTATTTTATTTATTTTGAGAAAAATTATATAATTCCAGAATTACTTCTGTCAGAACCAGAAAATGGAAGAAAAAACAAACCAGTCAAAGTACATTTAAAATAGAGTTAAAAATTCAAATGAACTAATTGTCTTTGGGATGAATAATCCATCGTTTTCATATTAAAAGTGAAAATGATTTCATAGAATACAGCTCCTGTAATCCCCACCTCACTAAGAAAACTCACCAAGTATGGCATTGAATGTAAGCAAGCTTCCGATCTCTCTTCAAAGAGAGTCCATTGCCTGACTTCAGGGAATGAACATATGTTGAAAAGAAAATCTGGGATTTGAAATCCTTTCCAAGTATAATTATCACATTTACTACAAGAAGCAGTCATTCTTTTTCCACTCCAGGATGTAAGCACTTGGCATCTGTTTGTTGTTTCCTCATGTTTGTTCACAATACCATAATTTATGGCGTCCACATCAGTCTAAATGATAGTTTACCTGGCAAATGCCTCGGGGTCCAAGGCATGTCAGTTCTTCAGAGTGGCGTGTGGTGAGATACCCAGAGGTGGGATTTATAGAATGTGGGTATCTTGGTCTAGTTTTGATTTCCAAGAACAGGATGATGCTGGGTGATGGGTGAGAGCCAAGCCAAGCTTCCTCCAAGATCACAATACTTGAGTCAGTGGAAACTGCTGGACTAAAAGTTCAAAGAAGCAAATGCTGGCACTTAGTCTTGCCCAATTACCCAAAGCTAACATTGTGTGGATGACTCCAAATATCATTAAATTGAACATGCCCTAACCAGCAAAAGTCCCTGTAATGCTTCTGAAAAAAATCTATATTTTAAAAAAATAGAAAATTATAGGTTTTGCCCCCATCTCTTAAGTAACATTGGTTTCTATTGTGTTTATTGTCTATTTTGCCACCCGAGGGAATGGAATCTCTAGTACTGGCTTCTTGGAGAGTAAGGATCCTTCATCAATAACTAGCAACACCCTATGCATTCCTATGCTAACCCAACAGAACAGGTTTTCTACACTGAACATCTCTCCTAGCATACTAAGAAGCAGATCCCAGGCAAGTTACTTTATGGTACTATGACTCAGTTGCCTTCTGTGAAATGGGCCTTTTCTATAGGATTCTGGTTTAAACAAGTAGATCCATGGGTCAATGCAGACTGCGGTTTCCTTTCTTCACAGTGAGTACACCTATTATCTACCCAGCCAACCTAATTCTGCTCCACCTAGGAAGAACCCCTCAATCCCACAATGCATCCCTCGGGTTGTATCTGCCCTCACTGTCCTCTCACCACTTTATTTCCACTCCCTCAACGTTAGATTTTCTTATCTCCATATCAAAGCAATTGTAATGACTTATGTACCAACTAGGTTTATATCAACTTGACAAAAGCTAGAGTCATCAGAGAGAAGGGAGCCTTGATTGATAAATTGTCTCCCTCAGATTAGGCTGTAGGCAAGCCTGTAGGGCATTTTCTTAAATAGTGATTCATCGGGGAGGGCCCATCCTGTTGTGGCATGTCCCTCACTGGGATGGTGGTCCTGGGTTCTATAAGAAAGCAGCCGAGCAAGCCAGGAGAAGCCAGCCAGTAAGCAGCATCCCTCCATGGCCTCTGCATCTGCTCCTGCCTTGAGGTTCCGGCCCTCACTGCTTTTCATGATGAACCATTATATGGAACTGTGAGTGAAATAAACCATTTTTTCCCTCAAGTTTCTCTTGGTTATGGTGTTTCATCTCAGCAAGAGTAGCCCTAACTAAGACAACTTCTTTACTGGGATATCAGTTTCTACTCCTGGCAAATGGAAAGAAAGAAACTTTTCAAATTCCATCATCAATTCTGTTACTCTCCTGATAAATCATCACCTCTCGTCTACCTTTTTAAAACATAAAATCAGTTTCCAGTCTTAGTTAGGACCACTTAAAGATATTTTTTATAGATTTCTCTCACTTTGCTGTCTTTCATACCCCCCTAATAGCTGGACAGCATACACTAACCTACTATTGTAAGCACATGCCCTTTCTTCTACATGCCTCACACTAGCCCCACATATGCTACTGTAAGTCTCCTGGGTGATTTTTCTTTCCTTTATGAAACTGGTCAAATTCCTACCATGCTATTTACATGCATGTCTAATCAATGTTAATTGTATTAAAGAATGGGACGTGTGTGTGTGTGTGTGTGTGTGTTTATTTTCTTTGCACATTACAGGGTTTTGTGCTTGCCTCGTGAAGAATGAACTTTTTTTTTTTCGTGGTTGGATACTCCATTCTTGAGGAATATTTTTTTTAAAGATTGAGGTCAGCCTTATTAGGCTATTCAATGTTATGATTTTAATAAAACTGAAAAGTCCCATGGGGCATTTTTTCTTGTTCAGTCTAGTTTTCCAAGTGCATGAAATTTTAGCTTATATTCAGTTGCTCGAGAGTTTGCCTCTTCAGCTCTTTACTCTCATAGGTCTTATGGTTCTTGTGTTTTGACAACTGTTCCAACAGATAATAATATGTTACCATTGGCAAAGAGTTTTACAGATTGCTTCTAATTAAAATGTGTGGATGTCTTTGATCATCTTACCCTCACTTAGTAGGTGAGGAAACTGGAGACAGAGACATGGAACAGCCAAGTCCTAGTCCAGTGCCTGGGGCAGCCAGCATGTGGGAGTAGTTCCCTATTGCTCTGTCTTGCCAGGTTTAAGGATACCATCCAAAATGATACTATCAGGACCACACCAAGAGTTCTGGGATGAACTGGGTCACAGAATCTTCATAATAAGAATCAAAGTTAAAAGAGAGCTTGGAAATCATCTCATTCAATTTCTTACTAAGTAAATTTATGACCTGAGCCCCTTTGGTCTGTGTTTTGATACTTGCATTAGGATACTTATCATAGTTTGATTGAGAGCTCCACATTTGCCTCATCACCGGACAGACCTGCTTAGCATCAGACTTTTGTCTTTCTGGAGTTTTCACTCATTTGCATAAGTTCTTAACTTAAGCTGCATTATATTTTATTCTTTCCTATCAGATAATGATTCTGAGGAAGGACAGCAGATACCAACCCTTTTGTTGCATTCTGTTGACCTCAATGTCTTTAATTCTCCCAAACATCAAGCTTTAGAATTTTTATTTATCACCACTCTGAGAGAAATATGTACATTTTCTTTCTCTTCTCTTGCTCTTCCTCTTACTCCTCTTCCTTTTCCTTCTTTTTTCTAGCTGCTGATTAACTAACTAGCTTTACCTTCCTTTCCTCTCCACTCTCTCAGGAAGAGAAGAAACAGTGATATCCTCAACATACTCCTTCCTTTCTTAGTTTTCCACTGCACCTGCTGCAAGCTCTCTTTGCAGCCAATCAACATCCTTGTTTTGTGTCTTTGTATCTGCGCTTCTGGCTCCCTCTGCCTCTCTTCCTGTCTCTCTTACACACACAAACACACACACACACACACTCAACACACACAGTCACACAACACACATACATACACAACATATTCAGACATTCACACAATGCACACGCACACGCACTGATTTTTAGTGCCTTAGTTCCAACCCATTGGGCTAATGTTTCTCTAAGCGAAGCATCACACTTGCTTGCAGACTAGTATTGTAATTCATGGGCAGTTCTATCACCCGCTGAAATTTGAATTTCGGCGCTAACACTTAAAAGCTATGTGACCCTTGGCCAAGTCACTCTAAGTCATTGCCTGAAAAATTAAAAACACTGTTATTTTTTCTACTGGAAAATAGTGACTAGTAAGTGAAATCACAAACATGGCTGGGCCAGGCTGTGATAAACAAGGAAATCTTAGTTTTCTGTTTATTGTGGGTCACCATTCTCATCAGCCACCTGCTAACATTATTGCTGCACCAAACACAGACTTTAGTCACCAATATTTTTTTAATATAGCAAATCTTCAATGTTCAGATTTAGTGTGTCATGCTAGAATTTAAACACTTGTAATTGAGACACGTGATCATCTAAACAATGCCCTGGGCAAGGCAAATGCTGTGCAGGAGACAATTCCTGGAAACAGCTGTCATGGAGATGAGCAATGCCCCTTGGCACTGCTTTGAAAATAAGGAATGAGCAGCTTCACATATGGCAAGTTCTTGTGTGTGCTTATCCAGTCAGGCGTGTTATTAATGTGTCTTTTTTTAACGGTTTCTTTGTGCTATCCTGTAATTACACATACATTTTTTCCTTGCAGACTTCCCTCCTCTTAAGAAATTCAGAAAAGACAATCCACCCCTTTCTTTCCTCTGAAAAAAAATTCTCTATAAAGAGATAATACTCTGAACCACAATGAGAGGTGGCCAAACCTAGGCAGGAAGAAATCTGTTGCTCTCAGCACGTGTTTTTGTGCTTCACCTATACAGTGCACGTGCTGTTCTAGGATGGTGCATCTCTCCAGCTCCATGTGCTGTGCCTGACTCTGCAGTTAACCAGGGCTCACAATGAAATGATAGACATCTCTAGCTTTCCCCACACTAAGACAACTGAGTCCTAAGGTTAATACTGTTAGAGCCACTAGGCTTTTCTTCTTGGTCCATTCATAAGGTTCTTTAAAGGAATTAAATTACCAAGAAATACCTGGACAGGAGGTGAGCCTATGTATGTTGTTGGATCAGATAATAAATGCAAATTTTTCTTACTGCTACTTGTAAATTCATGATGAATTTTCCTTGGAAAGGTTATTATATCATGATTTTTTACTAGATACTTTTAAGGACAATGTTATTGCATCTATATTTAATAAATAAACAAGGGCCTGTTATTCAACAAAGCAACCATTACCCTTTTTTTTCATGTATGTTACTATCAAAAATGTTGTTCATCTTTTGTGAATGAAGGTTTAATTTACTTTTAAAATGTTCATGTAAAGAAATTTTCTAATGATAAAATAAATCTGGCCTCTCTTATTAGCATTTTCTGACTTTAAAACATCCTAACAGAAGTTCATGCAAATGAGATACTTCATTTTTTTTCTACCAAGGTAGAAAAAAGGAAAGAAATACAACAACTTGATGATGCAACAGGGTTTCAAAGTCAGCTGTTCTGCTATATACTTCCTTCATGCCAATGATTTTCTGTTTCACCACATTCCCTTCTGCATATACATGCGTGCACGTGTGTGCACGTGCATACACACACACACACACACACATATGAGGGCAAATATGTGTATACGTTAATAGCCATGAACTTAGGCAATTAGGCGTTTTGCGCATAAGATCAATCTATTAGGATGGCTACAGGTATGACATGTTAAAGTGATAAGTAGATCTGGAAGCTCTTGAGGCCTGTAGTGCCTGCCGTCTCCATAAAGCTCCATTGGGACTGTGTGACATCAGAGGTAGATAAAATAGCCGTCCAGAAGCCCAGGGATATAAATCCAAGGAAAAATTGAAAACTTACCCAGGTGTCTTCTTTTCAAAAGGCTGTCTGTAACAGCCAAACACTGTATTGGCAAGCACGTCCACACTGGAATGTCATTTTCTGATAAGGGAAGGAGAAATCAGACACCAGGGACAAAAAGTTGTTTGTCCCTTTAAACTGTGAAGTGGTATGGGAAATGCAGAGGATTGTGTAATGCAGACATGAATAGCTGTAATCACTTTAAAAATAATCCTCTCTCTGAATTGCTCTTTGTTTTATAGTCCAGAACAGAAAATGTCAATTTTTATTTTTTAAAAAGTTATACAATTTTATAGAATCCTAGCACTGATTTGTGAAGTTGTTTAGAGATTTTCTGGACTACAACAGGGATTTTCAGTTACTCTGTGTTGATCTTTGATAGCTTGCTTGCTCTCTTGAGCCTTAGGCACAGAGCACTGCCGTCTGGTATGCTTCCCAGCAGAACCTTCTGAAGTTACCATAGAACACTATTCCTACTTTTGCAGATCTTATTACCCATCCACCGCTATGACATTCTGGTTCAGTCTTTCTTCACTGTCACATGGCATTGTTAGAGCATGTGTTGATCATCTCAAAGCCCTTGTGTTTCACAATGATAGTCAGGCTAGCGCCTGACTTCTTGCCCAGCACATGATCATAACCTGGCAAACCGATTTCCAAGTTTGGAAGATATAAGTAGAGATGTTAGGGCTGAGGTGTGATTCTGTGACAGATTGTTTTTACCAAATTTTTCAAGAGAGTTGTATAGTTTTGTTGTGACAAATTACCCCGAGATGCCTGGATTTTAATTCTAAATTTGGTACTTGGGGAAAATGAGAAAAAGCAAAGATAAATTATAGATGTATAGTTGTCTATTCTTTTGAAAAAATTCATTATTTATGTTGTGCTTGTGGGCGTTTTTTTCCTACATGTATGTCTGCACTTCATTAATACATAATCTCAAGGAAGGCCAGCAGAGGGTATCAGAGTTCTTAGGACTAGAATAACAGACAGATGTGAGCTACCAAGAGGATGCTGGTAATTGAACCTGGGTCCTCTGGAGGAGTAGCCAGTGCTCTTACCCACTGAGTCATCCCGCCAGTCTGTCTACTTTTATAGCCTTGTAAGCTACTTTTGGTCTATAACATTAAAAAGTATAAGAATTCTAATTGAGTCATCTAAAGTAGTCTTGAGACTACTTCCTGAATTCTTTAATCAAGATTTTAGATATTAAGAATGTAATTATCAATTGGAGACTGTCAGGGAATAAAGCTAAAATTACAAATCTGTCTCTTAAAAACACCCTTATTAAGTGGCGAGTGGATGCACATTTATAATACATTGTATAGCATGCATTTCAAAAACAATAGCCTCATATTTTCTCCTATGATTTCATCATGAAAAAAACCATTTCCATCAAGCTTCATTTAATTTGCCCCTCAGAGCCACTTTTGTTTGTCTCAAGCAGGTGAGTCTCTGCCCACAGCTTTGCTCACATTCCACAATCCTGATTCAGGGTGCTTCCTGACATTGAATCCATCAGAGGAGGAGGCAAGCTTTAGAAACAGTTACCTCAGATACTCTTTGTAGCAGCTTGGGGCTAACCCAAGAGAGTCTGAGGCACAGGAGGGCTGCCATGGGGTGAACAAAGTAATGCTGGGTAACAATTGGCTATGGTTTTGTCTTGTACATGTCCTTTGCTTTGATGGAAGCTTTGGTTCAACTGGAGCCGGTTGAATTAATGGACTGAAGACAGGAAGTGCTGCACACAGCCATCAGTGAATGTTTTCTTAGCCAGAAAGTGAAAATTGCAAATGTTTTTGAATAATTTTTCATGCCATATAAACGTAGGAAGGTAAAGATGTAGCTTTTCTAGCAATTACTTATTGATTATTCTATCAACCTAGACATAGTGAGGAGTTTATATAGTAGGTCTGATAAATGGTTTCTTAGCATATTCAATATTTTCAATATTCTTTCAGTTTGGAAGTAAAGATTTCTATGGGAAAGAAGGAGGGTTACATTATTATAACAATTAAATGTGTAGTTAGATAAATACAGCAAGTCTTCTAATATATGAACTTTTAGAAAAAGGGCATGCTGTTGAAATTGGAGATAAATAATTTACAAACAAAATAATATTGTGCTATACAGTGAAGAAATACATGAAAATGTTATTTTAGACATATTGTATATATGTTTATCGTATATATATGGAGCTTAAATCTATAAACATGAATAAGGAACACACAGGTAATTTTCTCAGTTTTCAAACAAGAACACTTCTGAATACCGTTTAATATTTTTTTTTACTTTTTAATAATTTAGAGATTGTAATATAATTGCAACATTTCTCTCTTCTCTTTCCTCCAGACCTTCCCATACACCCCCACCCCCCGCCCACACACTCCTTCAGACTCATGGGCTTATGGGCTTTTTTTTTCACTTGTTGCCTCTGCTTGAATATGTGTATATGTGTGTGTATATATATATATGTGTGTATATATATGTATATTCCTATATGAACTCACCCCCTCATTTCTGTAAACTGTCCCAAGTGACAGCTCCTCACTTGCTATCACATGACCATTGATTACATTGAAAGCATTCTTTTCCTTCCTCAGTTTTCCAAGTTTGTGAAGAAGACTGCATTTAGCTCTATTTATCTTTGTCCCACAGACTGGAAAATTGATTTATATTTATATACCATTGAGCACAGTCTGTTATATACTGTTGGAAGGTTTACACAAAGGAAGTAACATCCTACTGTGTGTTTATACACACAGGCAAACCATA
Organism: Ondatra zibethicus; assembly: GCA_004026605.1. Classification (NCBI taxonomy): domain Eukaryota; kingdom Metazoa; phylum Chordata; class Mammalia; order Rodentia; family Cricetidae; genus Ondatra; species Ondatra zibethicus. The sequence continues at coordinate 31,511 of PVIU01018169.1, forward strand.
AGCCACAAGTAGAAAACTGCCTTCTAAACAGTTTTTTTTAAAGCATATTTGAAAATTTTTGATAAATCTATAAATTATAATTTAAACTTTGCTTTCTCTTTTTATAGAAACCATGGAAGAGAATTCTGAATTGAAAAGCCAAATGCTTGAGGATAACCATGGGACCATAATTTTTCATAACACTAGGAAAAAATATCCTATCTACTTAACCGTGTCTGATGGACAAATACATGTAACACTGTAGCATACACGGTACAGGGGAAGCTCTGCAGAATGTGTAAGCAGAGAGTGCGGAATGTGGAGAAAAACATAAAGGTCAAACCAATATTAAAACCTCTATTAAAGTTTAAACAGCATTTTCTGTTTGCTTGTTTCCTTGCTTATATGTTTGATAAGTTTCCAACAGGGAATTCCAGCAGTAGAGGACCTGCTTAGCATGTGCTATGCCCAGAGTTTGTTTCCTGTACTACTCAAAGAAAAATGGGCCTCCATATGAGAATCTACTAAATGTAATTTAATGTGCAGGTTTAGCTTTCATTAATCTATCTGTTCTGAAGAACTATCAATTTCTTTTTTATTTTTTTATTGAACTATACATTTTTCTCTTCTCCCCTCCCTTCCTTTCTCTCCCCTTCTACCCTCTCTCATGAGCCCCACACTCAGATTTCTCAGGAGAACTTGTCTTTTTCTCCTTCCTGTGTAGATTCATGTATATCTCTCTTAGGATCTTCTTTGTTTTCTAAGTTGTCAGGGGTTGTAGACTGTAGGTGGGTTTTTCTTTGCTTTATGTCTAGAAGCCACTTATGAGTGAGTATATATTATATTTGTATTTCCGGGTCTGGGTTACCTCACTCAATATGGTTTTTTCTAAATCCATCAATTTTCCTGAAAATTTCAAGATGTCATTATTTTTTACCACTGTGTAGTACTTCATTGTGTAAATGTACCACATTTTCTTTATCCATTCTTTGATTGAGGGGCATCTAGATTGTTTCTAGGTTCTGGCTGTGACAAATAATGCTACTATGAACACAGTGGAGCACATACATTTTTTTGCCATCAGGGAAATGCAAATCAAAACAACTCTGTGATTCCATCTTACAGCTTCAGAATGGCCAAGATCTAAAACACTAATGACACCTTATGCTGGAGAGGAGGTGGGGTAAGGGACACGTTCCTCCATTGCTGGTGGGATTGCAAACTTATAAAGCTGCTTTGGAAATCAGTGTGGCAATTTCTCAAAAAATTAGGTAACAATCTAACTCAAGACCCAACAATACTGCTGTTGGGTATATACCCAAACGAACTGCCAATTTCTTATCTATATGTTCACTTGTTTTAGTTTATGTTTTGCTTTAGCATTAAGGTATTATCTCAACTTGTGTCATATTCCTTATAAAGTATAAGATCGAGAAACATCAGCAACTTTAGTTCCTAGGAAAACTCCTTGTAATTTTCCCTTGTAAAAATTATTGAATGAGAAGTGAGCGTATGCTGTGATTTTGTTGGGAAGCTTTCCCTTCCCTTTGTCAGAGCAGGAGGTATTTCCACAGGGCTCAATTCCTTTGTCCTTTGAACTAAATAACTTTTCTTTTAATAACAGCCTTCCTATGTCTAGACAAGTTTGGCCTGGATTTGGGGTACAAAACCATGATCCCAGAACTCAGGAACCTAAGACAAGTGATGCAAGTTCAATGCTAGTCAGGGTTAAAGAGAAAGATTCTGACTTGAATAAAAAATTGGAAATAAGTTTCCTAAACACATGTTTCATACTTTCACGTATATGTGAAATCACACACACACATGTATGCAGAGGGGCAGTAGGAGTGGTGGGAGGGCATGATAATGCTGCCAAACACGAGTGAAGTGCATTGGAGAAACGGTGCAGTGAAATCCATTTTTCATTTGCTAAATTTAAAAAATTAGGACCAAAACAGAAAGCAAGATTCTCATCACCCATGGCAGAGAAAAGCAAACCCTGATAAAAAAGCAAACTTTTAGAAAATGCTTTGAAATTGTCAGAAAGTTTAAATTGAGAGTTTCTCCCAAGAATGTGATTATGATCTTAGAGGAGCTGAGGGAGGAGAAACCATAATTAGACTATATTTTGTGGGAAATAAACCCATTTTCAATAAAAGAAAAATAGTAAAAAGTTGAATGTGATTATGAGTTCCAGTTTCATAATGGAGCTGTAGATGGTCAGAAATAAGGGTCACTGATGTCCCACTTAGATTATTCCCTCTTCCTAGGACTGTGGCTCAGTGGTAGGGTCCTGCCTAACCAACAGTGAACTAGGGTCCACTTCAGCACTGTAAATCAAATCAAATAGAACAAAAAAAATAAGGAAACAAGCAAACAATAAAAAGACATTGAATTCTCTATTTTTGGAAGTAAATATCTCATTAAACAAAGGCAATGGAAAGAGATCCATTTACAGAAAAGTCGTCAGTCGTACCACTGTCTGCCAGTTCTCATTTCGTTTTTCACTCAGCCATACTCATAATTCAGGCTGTCACCTAAGAAATGCATTGCTGCTCACCACTTGCTTATCCTGGAAGTAAAATACATCGTGCTGGTCAGAGACCCACTTCCCTAATGGTGATTAAAACTGGGCAGAGAGCCCACTGTAATAAAAACAGTCTCAGAGCCCTGTCACCAACTTCAGTCTGGGAAAAGCAACATCGGAGATTTCATTTCTTAAAAAATATACAATGTCCACATGATTAAATGTTCTCTGTTTTTTTTCCCTAGAGCACAGAGTGCACCTTCAGGCCTTAATGATGCCAGCTGTTCTCTTAACCCATCACCTAAATATTGCTCTCTCATGTCAGCTGGCTTGACATAGCACCTTTTAACTTCTCTTTATGACAATTCATCTTTTTTTATTCTAAACTAAACGTCTTTTCTTCATTTGAGAAAAGTGAGCTAGTTCTTCAGAGGGGAAAAAATAAAATTTTTTCTGCACTATGTGAAGGTAGCCCCCACCCCACCCCCCACACTTTGTCATCTTAATTGAATTCAGCTAAGCTTTAAAAACTTCACTACAAAACTGCCTGAGCTATTTTTCTTTGTAAATGAGGCCAAGTCTTGCTGGCACCCATGAAGAAGGCCATACTGTCAGAGGGCAGTTTGCCAGCAGGTTTCAGCGGCAAGTCCAGAGTCTGATGATGGCTTCCCAGTGCCTTCCCTGGAGTCTGCTGGGAAGAGAGCTTGCAGTCCAGGCTTCCACTATACAAGTGTTACTTTGGGAAGTTTCAGATGAGCATGAGTCAATGAAAGTGATCCATTCCCTTCTTCATATGTAATGGTGCAACTGGGGACTGGGTGACAAGTGTGCCCTGTGTAGTGCTGTTTGGCAGTGAGTCCAGATATCCTGAAACAAAGAATCAGGGTTTTGTTTTCCTTAAAGACAATGATGACAAGTACATAAAATAAAGCCAGGCATCACAGATGGACAGCTCTATCAGAGAAAGAAATATGGGACATGTTATTGTTGTTTGCGTTTGGTCTTCTTTCCATTGCTTTAATCACAAGCATTCACAGATGCCTTTAATGTGGGCATGTGTGGACACAACAACCTTAAGTTATTATTTACCCAACATAAAGACAAATTAAGTTGGGTATTAAGGGATTTCTCCAAATTTTCTTTTCTTTGCTCTCCTTCCCTTTCTGTCTCTCTTCTCTTCTTTACCATATTCTTTTTTATTTTTGCCAGACTGCACTGCCACTAACAAAAAGCTATTTTTATAAATTACCTACTCTACCCTGTAGGAAAGTGCTGATGGGGCTAAAGTTTCGTAGAGCCTGTGTCAGATCAGTTAAATATGGAAAAGGAGAAGAAGAAGAAATCAATACACATCAGGGGAGTCATGTCAGGACTGACCTGACTACCTAGTTCAAAAGGACAGCAATTTTTAGAGAAATGAAACAGTTTAGACTGAAATCCTGATCGTGACCCTTGTGTGTGGTCTCAAAGAAGTTGCTCTCTGTGCCTTCATATGGAGGGAACACAAGCTTGTTGATCTCACATACATTCAAAAGCTTTATGGGGTAATACATCTAGAGAGTCCTCAGCTTAGAGCAGCCAATAAAGATTAGCTTATTAATCCTAAAGCCAAGTGTGTGGGACTGTTAAGTTCTCAAAATGCACCTGGATGTTGATATAAAATTCATAATACCTTTATAAAAATTTTAAACAATCTTATATTTCTTGCCAATCCTAGTTCCCTCTCCTTCCCCTCCTCTCAATCCCCTCAAAGATGTCTTGGGGGCCATTATGGGCTTAGCGAGAAATTTGGCACTGGGGAAATTCCCAGGAATCCACAAGGATGACCCTAGCTAAGAACCATAATGCCTTATAAGACCGAGAACACCATAATGGAAAGACAGAGTGGTTGAGTCATCTATACCCATCATGTTGCAGCCGCTGAGTGTTCATTGTGGTGTCCACTTTCTCAGCTTAAGTAGGGCAGGCACACGTAAATAATTGACTTGATACCACTGCTCTTTACATCATTAATAAAGCTGCTTGCAGTGTCTGTGATCGCCCACCTGATCCACAGTTCTACCATTTTTGCTTTGTTGGTTTATGTTCCACTTCCTCACCAAACTTGGTTGTGCAAATGGATTAGTTGATATCATGGGAGATTTATCTTTAGCTTGAAGGATTTGCCTGGTTTTGGACTGGACATTTTAACTGTAAGTAGAATGGAATTCAATTGGCTTTGTCGGTTTTTCGAGGGGAGATGACTTTTGCATAAGTATCTAATTTATCCAGTCATACAGCTTTATTGAAGACAAGCTTCACTTCACTTCACTTTCATTTGTTGAGAAGCAATTAATAAATTTTTGGGCACTCATTTTTATGAGTATACATTTCAAACCATCCTAGCATATGCTTATTCAGTTTTAAGTGGTGAAAGCAAGTGACTTGTTTTCTGTAGATTTCTTATAAGCATGAAATATTTTTAATATGAGAAAATGCACTGGGTTCCAACTTATGGTTGCTGTATTTTTCTTTGAAATAGTTGTTCAAATACATATTTCCCATATGTATAAATTTCCATATTTAATTTAAATTAATGAAAGAAATTCTGGAGGTTGATTAAATTGGCAGAGAAAGCTACTTAAAATATTACAAATAATTTATAATTTATATAAACTTTGTTGAAGAAATTGCTTGATATTTATGCTATGCAGGAGAGTAATACTATTTTAAGTCATGTAGCTATTTGCTTAAGGGAGAACTACGTTGATAATGGTCATTTTGAAGTCAATTGTGTAAAGCCAAACACCCAATACATAAAAGTTTAATATTTGAAATTTAAAATAGTACCATTGATTTGCTTTTATACTTCAGACCTACTAATGGAGGGCTGATGCTTTCATAGTCTTAGGAATCAAGGGAAGGATCCATGAAGAAGTAATGAGTCAAGCCAGCAAATTATAGAAACTTTCAGAGATTAAGTATCTACAGATATGGTATCATTAACTTCTAGCTTGTGATAGAAAGTTGTGCAACTTTAAACTATTGAAGAAAACAATGTTTTTACTATACCACACACACATGAAACAAATGTTAAAAATTAAAATAAAAATTTAGGTTACTAATGGGAATTTTTAAATACTTATTATAGTTTGACATCTTTCAGCCTTAATAGGTATAGTAGTTGACTGTTCCAACTCTTTTCAAGTTAGGCATCAAAATAAAAAGTAGAAATCCCAGAAGATAAATGGTTTCCGTATCACTGAACCTATAAATTTACTTGTTGCTACTTCTGTTTCCTGTGTTTCTCCTGATTATGTCAGGTCCATTTGTTTAATTAAGGCATAAATGTTTACATGCATTTGACATTTTCCACAATTTTCTTCCCCATCCCTTAAGTTTTAAAGTGGACATTGTAAAATAACCAAAATATTTTAGTGAGTTGTGAATAGTGACTAAGCTATGGGCTCCATCGCTCAGCTGGCTAAAACGTCTGTCTAGTGAAGAATGACTAAGAGTAGGGCATTAGGCGAGTGCTCAGTTGGTAATCACTGTACAGCAGAGGGGCGCCGGGTGATGAGCTTTTACCACAGGCGAATGTTAGTCAGCATTAGATGAGCTGCTGTGGGCCACAGGTTGTACTCAGGTATGCTGGCTTTATAAACTTGACGTTTTTATTCCATCTGGAGGAAAACTGCAAGACCCCAATTTAATTGCAAAATTGTAAAACTATTGCATCTTTTTTTTTTATTCTGATGCAGTTCAGGTTATTGTGGAACTTCTGAAGCCCTGGGGAAAATTTGTTTTATGTGTTTTGAGGAGTCACATACTCTTGCTTTATAAGTAACTTGCAACTGAGGTAGTATAAAGCTTTTCTTTTATTATAGCCTGTGAACTGCCACTGGCCAGACCTCACTCTGCCTTGTTAATAATGACAACGTGTTACTTGAAATTAGTAATTAGACTTGCTGTCAGTATTCACATTATCAGGAAATTTTACCTGTAAGTAGAAAATATTTTAAACAAATGATTTCAACTAAAAATAAAACCTAAGATATCTAAAAGTCTGGAAGGTATTGGTTAGGGATTGTGGGGCTCAGGTTAGCCATGTAACCATCATCTAGCCTTGTTCTGGCTGCTGCTCTCACTTCCTTCTCCTTGTCTTCCTCTCCCTTCTCTCCTTCCACTTTAGCCTGTATCACTATCCCTCCTTTTCTCCTCCCGTCTCTGAGTCTATTCCCTCTTCATCTAGAAGCTCTGACTGCACCACAAGGTGTATATTCATTTTTCTGTTACTGTGATAAAATGTCATGACCAAAAACAACCTAAAGAAAAAGGTTTATGCCGGGCAGTGGTGGCGCATGCCTTTAATCCCAGCACTCAGGAGGCAGAGGCAGGCGGATCTCTGTGAGTTCGAGACCAGCCTGGTCTACAGAGCTAGTTCCAGGACAGGCTCCAAAGCCACAGAGAAACCCTGTCTTGAAAAACCAAAAAAAAAAAAGAAAAGAAAAGAAAAGGGTTTATTTTAGCATAGTTTCAGGGGATAGATAGAGTTGATTTTGTTGGGGAGGCATTACAACAGTCAAGAACATTGTCTTAGTTAGGATTTCTAATGCTGTGAATGGATACCATAACCACAGCAACTCTTATAAAAGAAAACGTTTAACTGTGGCTGGTTTAGTCCATTATTGTCATTATGGAAAACATGGTTGCACAGACAAACATGATGCTTAGAGAATGAGCTGAGAGTTCTACATCTGGATTGGCAGGCAGCAGAGAGAGACACTGGGCCTGGCTTGAGCATCTGAAACCTCAAAGCACTACCCCATGACTCAATTCCTCCAACAAGGCCACACCTGCTCCAATAAGGCCACACTTACTAATAGTACCACTCCCTATGAGCCTATGGAGGTCATTTCCATTTAAATAACCACAGAAAATTTTTAAAAATTTGCTGATCACATTTTCATCTACACACAGGAATCAGAAAGACAGAATAAAAAGTAGAATGAGGCTATGAACTCTCAAAGCCCACCCCTGGTGACCCATAGGATGAGGCTATGAACTCTCAAAGCCCACCCCTGGTGACCTATAGGATGAGGCTATGAACTCTCAAAGCCCACCCCTGGTGACCTATAGGATGAGGCCATGAACTCTCAAAGCCCAGCCCTGGTGACCTATAGGATGAGGCTATGAACTCTCAAAGCCCACCCCTATTGACCTACTTCATTTAACAAGGATCCATCTCCTAAATGCTCTACAACGTCTTGAAACATCGCCTCCAACTGAGGACCACGTGCACAAATACATGAGCCTCTGAGGGAGCATTCTTATTTGAGTCATAACACAGGCCTTCTCCCAATGGCAAAATGATGGTACCCATGTTTTCAGGCTTACGTGGTTGTTATAACAATATACTTAGCACAGAGGAATAGAATCTGTTTGTTATATAGAGTAGAGTCATAGAAATATGTCTGTGTCCACATAATAGATTTTTGTGAGAAAAACAGTTTGGCTTACAGAATATTTGTTGGTGTAAGTGCTTATGAAGAGGAAGAGAGAAGAGGGGAATGAGCAGAAAAAGGATGGAGGGAGAAGTTGAACTGCTGTGACAGCCGGTGACACACTAATTGATGTAACCTAAGTCTGAAAGACAACAGCATAAGAAACATTGTCATTTTCATTCATATTTGGAAACTTATGTGTATCGCCATTGTGGATATAGTTCAAATATCTTAGCTCTCTTACTG
>PVIU01018170.1:0-39740 GCA_004026605.1 Ondatra zibethicus
AAAAAACAAAGCCCAAGGTTCAAGCCAAGGCAGAGGCCTCAGCTGCAGCTCAGGCTCCCAAAGGTGCCCAGGCCCCTGTGAAGGCCTCATAAAAAAGGTCTCAGTCTACCAATGTGAAGACAGATGGACTGGTGTGAATATCTATACAGTATTTGCAGATGTTCAGGACCTTATGCTGTTTTTACAAATAAACTTGAGGTAAGATCTGTTAAAAAAAAAAAAAATCAACACCTGTTCACACAGAAGACTGGAGTGGATGTTGTCTATTATCCTGGTGATTTTTTGCTACTTTATGGGGTCAGGCCTCACCTAGATCCCCTAGATTCCTGAACATTGTCTCTCAGTCAATATAACCTACTCTTATGAAAGAAGTTCCATGCAAAAGAGTTTGCTATGATACTTAGTACAAATACCTCCTTCCTAGGCTCTTATCCTGAACATTGTTTCTCATACAATATAAACCAAAAAGCCACAGGTGTTCTGCAAAAGACAAGTACTTTACAAGGAAATTTTGATGTAGTAATGCCTTAAGCTTATTTAAATAATCATAATAAGCAAAAAGTTTTCTAAACTTCTACTATGTTTAAATCTGTGAAAAAAACAAACCCCTTGTGGTCAGACTCCATAAATTTGAAGCAGCACTTGCTAAGTTTAGTTGAACTGAGTTTCATTTTTTAAAAAATATTTATTTATTTATTATGTATACAATATTCTGTCTCTGTGTGTGCCTGCAGGCCAGAAGAGGGTACCAGACCTCATTACAAAGGGTTGTGATCCACCATGTGGTTGCTGGGAATTAAATTCAGGACATCTGGAAGAGCAGGCAATGCTCTTAACTGCTGAGTTTTGCCTTTCCGTGGATCATTTTGCTCTCAGTCGTGATGCTCACAGAGATGACCACACTATTTGGTTTGCATCCTGGGTGATGGAGTGACCAGCTTACATTAAGGTTTGCTCCTCCCTTGATATTCGTTATCCCTAACAGATTGTTAAAGCAATGAATTTACCAAATCTTGAAATGAATCTTCCAAAAACTTTTAGGGGACGCAGTCTTTTCTCTTTGAAGATTGGTTTTCTTTGGTATTTTTGCTGAAATAATGTGAAGCTAACTGAAAGAGACATATTGTTAATATTACCTCATCCACACATCAAATACTAGAGAACTAGAATGCTGTCATTTTAATTGCCATGTGTAACTCGGTAGCACATGTTAAATATCAAAGTACTTGGCTGCATTTCTCTTCTGTCTGTCTCAGAAATCCTGAAAACTAGATGTTCTATTTCCAGATTACAAACTACATGACAAAGAGACTATTGTAGAAATATCATAATCCTCCTATTTAGATGCTCAGCTTCAGAGACTGGGTCCTACAACTTTGCAAAAAAGCAGTGCCTTTAAGAGTTCCTTCTCTATGGCAGTATAATATATGTCTTCATTAAGCCAGATTTCTTTCCTGCTTATGTTGGGAGATGCATAGGTCAGGTGCTACCAAAAGGAAAGATATCTTTGATCATTTTTAACATCAAATCTGTGCTGCAGGGATGCTCGTAAAAGACAGGCTCTGACAGACACTTGAGATGGTTTCTGAATGCCAAAGCTCCACTTGGTCAAGCAGGTTTAAGATCTTTCTCAGCTTGAGTAAGCCTTAATGAGTTCCTTACTAATGAAAGGCTCCTGATGGGTCTTTTCTTACAGCATTTGTCTTTTAAATGTGCAAGTATAATTTTCTTTCTTAAAACTTTTGTGATGTAAATGTTCCATGACCAAGAGTGTCTTTCTTAAGGATCTGGGAGCCATCTCTTTGATATATATTCATCAGGAATGATAGATTTCCTGCTCCCCGTGTATGGAAAGAAACAGGAATGTAACATTGCTAAAGCAATGGTGAGCAAACACAGTTGACTTAATCATGATAGCCAGTCACTCCTCTGTCATTCCCCAGTGCTTTTCTATTGGGTCGCCTAAACATTTAAAACATTCTCATTTTTTTTTCTCTAAAGTGGCATTGAGTTCAAGAGTCTTCACTTCCTTAGAACAGCCTCAAAAATATTTCTTTTATACTAAATGTTCAGAATAACTTCTCCTCTTCAAGATTCAGGCAACGACAACTATGAGTTAGTTATTATTTTTCCTTGATTTACATAGGTATCTCTCTTAAGGATGAGTTGCAGACTTATTAGCTCCAGGAAAAAAATAAACTGTGTTACAGAGAAATCTACTCAAGCAGGATGGAAGGTACAAGACGGTTGTGATCTCTCTCTCTAGAACTAGCATCATGGGTTAGAGCTTTCCAGCAAAGTGGAGCAAGTAGGGTGTAGATAAGCCACATGGAAAGAGGTATTTATTATGGAAATTAGTATATGCTAGTTAGAGATGTAAGTGTATAGATACAATAGAAATTAAACCACATAATTACAAAATCTAAAACTCTTGTTAGAAAATTGAAGAAATGGATTAGTATTGTAACTCAATCCAGAGGAGCCAAACTCTAAGTCTAGAGTCCAGTGATCTAAAAACAAGGACCTGCAAAATCAGAGGAAAGAAGATGAAGGTCTATGCCTAGTGCCGTGAGAGCGACAGAGAATGGCTCTTCTACCTCTGTTTTGTTCTTACCGCGTCTTTAAAGAATTAGGTTATGCCAGCCCACATTTGCAACTCTAAATTTCTTGAACTAGAACTGTTCAAATACATATCTTATCTGAAACACTCTCACAGAAATAGCATTTTCCTGCTATCAGACATCCCTTAGTCCAGCCAGGCTCACATAAGCAATTAAGGCCACAAGCTTCAACCTCTGCCTCATGAAGAACTTATGTACCACAAGCAAATACAGCAGGAGCTTCCAAGGCCTTGTAGAGTTCAAAGAAGTTTTATTTTATTTGGTGGGGGATATTGTAGGTTTTATCATTTATTTGTTTCTCTTAAAGCTTATTTCTGACTGGACTCAGGCTTAGAAGCAGAAGCTCTTAGCTCTCATCTCTTAGCAATCTCTTTGTGGCAATTTTCTTTGGTTACTTCGTTCTCTCAACAAAGGTTTAGCATGTTATGCAGTCAGCTCGTTGTTTCTTTTAGGATGTTGCTCTTTCAGAGCAATATATCAGCATTTGTGCTGTAGGATATGGAGCATAACAAGAGTTATGTTTCTTGGGTGCTTTGGTCCTGGGATCCTTCCTTCCTTTCTTTGTTTAATGGCTTTTTGTCAACATATTGGCAGACATCATCTTCTTTAGTGAGATTGAAAATTTTTCTAGTAGCTTTATTGGGCCTCAACTGCTAAAGCACAGTGGTATCTATCAGTACAGAAATATCTTTCACTCCTTTTATTATACAATAACCAATTTAAAAACATACAGAATAACATCCACAATGCATCTGTGAACACACTTATGCTTCCTCTCTACAGTTCTTTTTAGTCTAAAACAACAATGCCCCTTACTCAACAGTGAGCACACTCTGCTGTGCTTCAAGAAACCTTGCTTTACAGGAAAATCTTGTTTTTCTTCCCCGTTCCTGAATCAGACCACGTAACCCTTCCGCTCTTCACACAGAGTATCATCCAACTAGTTTTATGGCCATGCATGTCTCGTAGAAAGTACGAAGCTTGAGTTCATCATTCACTCCAAAGATCTGGGAAGGAGATATTGAGCTTCACGTTGTCACAGCTAATGACCTGAGAGGCACCACAAAAAGATCAAAGTTCAACTTTTTGGAGTGATTCTTGGCTCCTGGTTGATGTAGACAGTGTGTGGGACTCACTAGGTACTTTGCAAAGGAAACAATGCAGATAGATGGCTTCTCACTGGTCTTAGGTAGAGAAGCCTACCACAACGACGGCAAGACTCCAGGTAGTTCCAAATTTCAGGCAAAATTAGTGCGAACATGAATCAAATTGAGGCAGCCTGCAGGGTCTTCTGGATTCAACAACAGCCCTTACAGTGTAGTCTCAAAGAAGGTAGACATCTTTTCTACAATTTACTGTACCTGAGAAGAGAGCTGGCTAAATAAGACCAAAAGTATATATAGAGCTGCAGTATTTTGAGCCTGCAACACAGGACCAACCAGGACAGGAGCAAGAGGGGTAAAGAATCCAAAAGACTGTAGTTTTACCTAAAACATTCTGTTTTAACGTGAATCAGAACTACTCAATCTGGAAGAAGCTAATATTTATAGTGATGTTATTAAGCCTTTACATAGTACTGTTAAGATATTATAATTCTTTGGGTTTGACACACACTTAAAAACGTAATCCTCCTTAGTTGCTAGACAGCAGATACGGTGCCAGAATCAATGAAAAGAGGTAGGAAAACAACGCTCTTGGTTTTCACATAGCAGTCGTGGGAAAACTGTAGGGCTCAAGCAAAGTGCTGTCCCTTGCAGAAATTAGCTCGATTCGGGAAATACCCAGGCTAGCTGAAGGATAAAACAATTATATTTTTATTTATTATAAGGGGAAAACTCATGCAACAGGAACAGGAAGTCCAAGCTCAGCTGTGCCCCGTAGGAATCACACAGAGAGAATGCACCTGAGCTGTGCACCTGTTTTCTCCTGGTCCCAGAAAGCCATGCCTTAACTTGGGTCCACCTCTTTAAGATAATTGGCTAACAAGGTTTTCCCATTAGTCAGTAAAGTTTTCATAAAGGAAGGTCTGCCAGAACATAGTCACATCCACTATGTACCTGTTCTCTATGGAAACACAAATTACACTTAAAGTAACCTTACTGACAAATGCAACTTGGCACTAATGTAAAGAGCTGAATATAATACCACAGGGCCTTATCAACTCCAGGTAGAGTTTGGGGTTTTACTTTAAAAGCTGTAGACATTTAATGAAGGTTTTTAAACTTATGGTGGAAGAATAAAGAAACCATGAATGGGTTTATATGACTTGACAAAATTTGCACATTGGAAAAAAGTAAGTGATTAGATACTCTAACAGAACTTCTGCAAAGAAAATATGCAACTAGGAAATGATGATTAAAAGACACTAGATTCATATCTCATCAAGGCAATGCAGGTGAAAGTAGCAATAAGAAATCACTACAGACCTATCGGAAGAGTTTCAATCTATAACACTAGGCAACAGCAATGCCAATGAGGACGTGCAACAACAGACACTTTAATTCACTGCTGGTGAGAAGGCACAATTATTTATATACTTGAAAAGTAAGTTTGCTTCATTTAATATTAAAAACACTCTTAATACCCAGAAAGCACACTCCTTGATATTTATCTAAAAATAATGAAAACAAATTCACATTAAAATTTGCAAATGTTTATTTGAGGCAGCTTGGGTCATCATTTATATAATTTATTTTTCATTAAAATATATTATCATCATTCCCTTATACCCTTCCTCCCTCCAAGCCACTCTCCATATTATGCCTACATTTTCTCAATATCCTATTTTCTGTAATTATTAATATTGCATATATAAATAGACTTACAAATACAACCTGCAGAGATGATTTAATGTTTCTTCTATGGATTATTTTTTTAGGACTCTCTGCTTACAATTGGTTAACCAAACAGGGAGGTTGGTCATTTGAGAAGATTGATTTTTCCCTCAAAAGTTCTTAATTGACTGTAATTCTTCATCAAGAGGTAGGGCCCACTGAGGTTTCCTACCTCCATGTTGTTACATCAACTTCTGTCATCAGAACTCATATATTATTTAAGCAGCCTTTTTGTTGAGACTTCCTGGGTGTAGTTTCCCTGTCATATCTATAAGACACAATATAATATATAACTTCCTGATTCTCTGGCTCTGAAATTCATTCTTAAACAGTGTTCTCTGAGTCTTAGGTGTAGGAGTTGTGTTGTAACTGTATCATATGGGGCTGAGAACAACACAGTCAGTTGCTCATTACATTTTGACTAGTTGAGGTTTTATGTAATTGTCTCTGCTACAAGAAGAGGCTTTTTTGATTAGGGTTGAGTTAAACTTATCTACGTGTATATGTGTGTGTGTATATACATAAGAGAGAGAGAGAGAGAGAGAGACTGTTATTAGAAAATATACCAACTTAGGAAATTAACATTAGTAGATTCTCCTCTATGATCCATGACCTAGTGAGTCATATGTATTTGCCTAGAATTACAGTACCAGAAGTACCAGGCATGAATTTTCTCTTGTTGATCAGACCTTAAGTCCATGACCACCAAGATATAAATGCTACTATTGAATCTTTTAGACTGTATGTCATGCTGGTCAATGTTGTTATGCACAGGTTTCATATCTGGGTAGGACCTTTGATTGTTTTCTTCTCTTGGCAGAATGCAGGGTACTTTAAGGTCTTCAGAGAGGAGTTGTTGAGATCATATCCACCTGCAATCTTCAGAGTGCTGTGTCCAAAGTACATGGTGTATTTAGCAATAGGTATTTATATTTTACCTCTGGGAGGCAACCAAGGTTAAAGCAATATCTTTATTGTTTGGGAAGTCTCTTGAACTACCCTGACCAACAACACAAAATGGATATTTCATTCTTGTTACTGGAGTTTTTTGTTCATATCCTATGATTCTTTGGAAAGCACTACAAGTAAAAACTTATACTTATGCATGCATACACACGCACATATATATATATATACATATATAGAAAGAGTGCTTGATATTTTAAAAACATATATAAAATATGCATATATTTACATAGTACATGTAGTTAGGAGAAAATATAATATGATTTCCTGTGTTTTTAAAAATACCTTTAGTGCTTATTCCTCCCTTTTTTACCTCCTTCTGTAGCGTCTTCTCTTTCTATCCCCAAATAAAGAGCACCCCCTATTTTTCCCATTTCCCCTCTTCTACCACCTACATCCTGCTATTTTCCTCTAATGTGGGGATAGTGTTAGGAAGTCATAGGTTTGCCTAATTGCTGAGGTCCAGGAAAATGAGAGGCCCTATTCCAAAAGCTAAGAATGGTATCTGAGCTTGTCCTCTGTCTGCCCCCTCCCTCTTTCTTTCTCTCTCTCTCTCTCTCTCTCTCTCTCTCTCTCTCTGTCTCTCTCTCTCTCTCACACACACACACAAACACAATACACACACAAACATGTACACACTCATGGTACCAACACAAGTACACACATACACCTCCCACACAGACACTTACATGAGTACTAGCTCTTCCACCCATCCACATATACACACATTAAGGAGGCAGACTCTCTCATGTCACTAACTTTTCTTATTTTTGCTGGATTTTATTTTTTATGGGTTCCCCAAAGAATCTAAACTTTAAAGTGTTGTGAATAAAATGTGATAAAGTTATCATTAACAATAGAAAAAAAAGAATGCCTCCAAAGTCATTGTTACAGAGTCCTGTCCCTCGGAGATATATAAGGGGTTATATGGATAACCGCATCTGTTGCTTTGAGTTTAAAAACATCACCACTCTGCTAATCTAGTAAGCATCCCTTATTATGTCCTGTCATAGTTAGCTGGCTGCTTATGTTGTCAACTTAACACACCTGGAAAATGGGAACCTCCATCAGGAATACCCTCCTTCTGACTGCACTGTGGGCATGTCTGTGGAACATTTTCTTAATCGCTAATTGATGTAGGTGGGCCCAGCATACCCTGAGCATTACCTTTCTGAGGAAGCTGGCCTTGGGGTGTAAAAGGAAGCTGGGTAAGCAAGCCAGAGTGAGTAATAAGCAGCATCTTCCATGGACTCTGCTTCAATGCATGCATCCAAGTTCCTGCCTTGAACACTTGCCATGGCTTCCCTCAATGATGGACTGTAATCTATTAGCCAAGTAAATCCTTTTCTCCCCAAGTTTCCTTTGTTCACTGTTTTATCATGGCAATGACGATTAAACTAGGACATATTACTACACTTACCTCAGAAATAAGAATTAATTTTATAAAGTCATTCCAGATGTATCTCCTTGTAATTCTGCTTCAGTAGCTCTAACATACTCTGGTAACAGAACTTTCACACCTACACTGCCATTGTCTGTGAAACACACGACTCCTAAAAGTCAATCCTTAATACTGTTGAGTCTATTAGAAGTTTCTTAAATATTTTTAAGCAATCATTTTCCCTTTCCTTTTTCAAACTTTCTGATATATTCAACCCCGTTCTCTTCAAATGTGTGTGTGTGTGTGTGTGTGTATTACTAAATATATCATGCTCAGTTCATATAATGTTACTTGAATGTATGGAAGACCATATGGACCTGGATAACCAATTGATGCGCTCTTCCTTGGGAAAGACTATTTCTACACTCGGCAGAATTCCTTAGTGGTCCATGGTTCTTTCTTTAGGTTTGAGGACTCTTGAACTTCCTCCATCCATGTTAAAATGTAGGGCTCATCCTTGTGCAGGTCATGTTTATATGATCATGTCAATAAGATTTCACCAAAATTGGTTGATTTTCTATTTACGAAACATGTATTTCATTTTCTCCTTTTTTCTTTTGAAAGGCAACATATTAAATAAAATAGGTTAAGATTCAAGTTACTGAAACAAATTGTATATAAGTTAGTCATGAAGTGCAAGGATTAAATCTGGCCACTTCTTTCATAGAAGTTATGTTTATATTTCAACATGTTTATAACTTGGGAAGCTTTTATGATAGGCACTTGACTAGTAGTTAGATCCCTCCTTTACGAGGCTTGGGTTTCCTAAAAAAATCATGTGGCTACTTCCATGTGGAAAGATAATTGAGAGAGGAGAAGAAGAAGGCAGGAAGGTGGATGTTTTGTGTGTGATTCTTCAGAGAGTACATACATGTAGACAGCAGAAGGCAACAGCAACTAGGTAGAATGCAGAGGAAGAACACAACAAAGGCAAAAGGAAAGAACCGATGATCCTCTTGGAGACCTGAAAGCTCTCTAAAATAAACCTAACAAAAAGAAAATGAATGAGAAGACAAAATATTACTGTTTCAAGAAAGCAACATTTGGTTGTATCTTTGTATTATGCTTTTAGCAACAGTTTTCTATGAAAAGAGATAGTATAGATTCAATGAAAACCCAGAAATATAAGAGAGCCCACTAAAATATGACAAGAATTATTAAGATTTAGCTATGTGTGCTGTTACAGGTCTCTAATCCCAGAACTTGGGAGGTGGAGGCAGGAGGATTGTGGATTGAATCCAACCTAGGTTATATACTGAGATCCTAGTAAGGGCAGAGATAACAACTCACAGTTCTCCCAAATCAACACTCAAGTAAAAGTAATATCTTCATATGAACTAAATACCACTGAAACGTACTTTTAATTTTTATGAAATTATCAATCTTCTCAGATCAATATCTAAGATTGATTTTATGTTCAACATTATTCACTGACTGCTGCAAAGACTGATGAGCAGGTACATGTTCAGCCTTGAGCGGTGCTCATTCTTCTAAAAGTTATAGGTTTAAAGAAGCTTGGTTAAATTAACATCTGTCACATGTTTCTAGGATTCTTAAGTGAATTTCAAGTGTCATGAGCGACTGTTCTAATTTTTCCTCTGAGGACCCTGTACCATGAAGCAAATCTCCTCTTTAAGCTAGCAGTTACAGTAGAAACTAATGAAGAACCAGATCTCCAAAATAATTTGAATCAATGACATTTTCAACCCAATTTTATTGTATTTTTCCCAACCCACCATAAGCTTACTGTGTGCTAAATGCCAGACACACAGGTGCTATTTTAGTTTGAATATTCATAGCAACTTCATTTACCTAGCCAACAAGACACCCATCCATATACCCTACCATATTACATTATAGTAATAACCAGCAGACAACTAAAATGTCAAGGTAAGATTTCTAGTGAGTCTACACAGCAGGGTTTGCTAGCTCCTTCACTTCGGAACATTGTGGTGTTGCCTTTCTTCTGCTTTGGCTCACCTGCTACTCGCCGCACACTCTCATTTTCTTTGGTGAGAAGAATCTTCGGTTTTAAGAAATGTCTGCCTAATTTTATCAAAATTCAATTGTAATTTGAATGATATCTTTGTCAAAAATAAGGTTCAGTGGTTTTAGCATTTAGCAACCAGTTGACTCTTCAACAAAACTTTTACCACACAAACTCTTACCACCATTCTCTTCTCATTGTTTGCCATATCAGAGTCTTCAGACCTCACCAAAATAGTCCTTATAATATTGGTAGCTTTTAAAATAATAGGCCACTTTTAGTAACACAGGAAACAAATTTAAGAAGGGCAACACTTCCATTACCATAAGCATATGTCAACCAGATGTGCACATGGCTTGCTAGGAATCCGTTCATCCTGGCTTTGCAAATTACCCCATGCTCCAAATCACCTCCTTCCCAAACTCTGAGGTTTTTCTTACTGTTCACACTGGCATGTATTGTATGTTTTCAGTGTATATAATTAAATACACTTGATATTCTTCTAAAATAGTGGCGCATGCCTTTAATCCCAGTACTCAGGAGGCAGAGGTAGGTGGATCTCTGTGAGTTCAAGGCCAGCCTGATCTACAAGAGCTAGTTCCAGGACAGGCTCCAAAGCTACAGAGAAACCCTGTCTTAAAAAACCAAAAAAAAGTAATAATTTTCATAATAAGTTCCTTTAATTTTTTAAAATTGTACTCTTAGCTTTCTAACAACTAGCAAAGCTTAGATGATGCAGGCTTATTTAACGAGTTAATAAATGCATTAAATGCATAGATTCATAATTGTCATATTACTTTGCAAAGTCTAATTGTTAATCACATTTAAAATCTAAATCTCTAATGAATTTTCTTTTGCCTTTAAAATACTAGGTGAACCCCTCAAAATAAATATATTAACATATAGTATTATTTAAACACATATAGATTAGGGTCAAGCCACTTATATGTTCAGTTCTAAAAGAATGATACAGGATAGGAGGAAAGAGCATTGTTCACATAAGCGTGAAGTAACCTACTGTCCCTGTTTTATCAGCTAGCTAAAGGGAATCCTGGGACTAGTAACAATTATATGGATAGTTTCAAAAATACAGAAGGGCACTTTATTGAGTTATTTCATCTTACTTTTGTCTTCCCTGGTAAAAACAGACCATCATTATCAAGTCACACTGTTGTTCTGAAAGATCACACTGGCTGAGTGTGAAGCCACACTTAAAAGGTACCAATTCACCTACTGATATGTAGGTGCTAGCTAAGATCCTTCTGAGTTTACCTGTTTTTCTTTCATTCAGTTCACCCAAAGAGTCAGTCCTTCAACTTTTACTTTCTTAGCACATTTTGTAAACAGCTGTACAGTTAGGATTTGAATTTTAAATCCAGTGTTTTAAAATATAGTCAATATTTTTCCATTTCACACTTCTAGCAGTTGTCTGTTGCATAATCAGCATGAAATCTAACAAAACGGTACACTAAAGAAACACAGAGACATCTGCCTAACTGCTTTATCGAGCATTTCAGCAATTCTGGGGAAGCTTTGCCATATCACCTGTGGTGGAACAGATGTGGCAACTGTGGGGAGCATATATTAGGGTTATAGAACACTTTCTATAAAGGAACACCAAATGCAGAAAAATATATTTTAGCTTGTGAAAAGTGCCTTGAGGCACATAAATGACATTTTCCTATTACAGAGCTATAGGCTGAAGAGAATACACCATTCGTGGCAGCACCGGCTGAGTAAGGATTTTATAAGGAAGAGCACGAATAAATTACAGTTGCAAATCTTGTCATTTTTCTTAATGTGAAAATACTTCATTTTAGGCATAAAGCTGAGAGTTACAGTGAAGCGAATATTTTTGGGTGTAAAGGATACTTAATTATCGCTTTTGTTTTTAAGTGAGTCTTCATTAAGATTTTTTTGATGGAATTGCAGAAAGTACATTTTACAGTATTTTAAACAACCATAAGTCATAGCTCGCTGACATGCCTTGTCTCTAGAACCTTAGGGGGAAAAAAGGGAGCAGGTCAGTAAGAAAGAAAAATCTGAAGTAGTAGGTCAGGAGGCAGTCTCAGTAGAATGCCTACGCTTTGTTCTTAGCGGAGCTTCAGAGAGTCCACCCTAGCCCCTCCCATAGTACTCCTCTGGGGGTTGTATATTCCAGGTTAAGCATAATGGACTCTCTGGCTGTCCAGACTGGGATAGAGCATGGGGCTGGTCGGTGCCCTCTTTGAATCTGCAGCTAGACCTGAGGTGTCTTCTGTGCTCTCACCTCACTGTGGAAGCTGCAACTGACTGTCCACTGGAAGTCCAGCTATAAGTTCCTGCGATTCCCAGGACACTTGGCCAGCCTGATTGTGACTCTTCTAAATTTTTACTACTCTCATTAGTAGTATTGTTATTTGATTTTAAAATAAAATCTCACCTTGTGGCCCAGCTAGCATCAAACTCCAAGATGCTCTTGCTTTGGCCTCTCGGATGCTGGAATTACGGTGTGTGCAGGCATAGCTAGTTTCCTTTACTTGAGTTGGGTATAGAAGTTCATTTCCTTCTTCAAAAAGCAAAAGATTCTACAATGAAAAAAAATTAATCCATATCATTTTTCTATCTTTTAGTGTAAACAAAATATAAATAATTGTATTTTGGAGTCAAATATCATTGTCAACGCTCAACTGAAAATAGAGCTTTGCACCCTTTTAATCGGTTTTCTTATACTATTATTTGTTCTGTTTCTCGTTTATATTTATTTGTAGAAATATAGCTGATTGGTGTTGACAAATATGTCAACCGTGTTGTTCTTCTATTTCTGTAGAATGTGACAGTAAGGAGACAGTAAAAGAAATTAAGTGTAAATGCACAAATTGAGGCTATAAGATGTTTAGCTCTCCCAAATGATACAGAAAGGTGAAGCCCGACTTAGTAGAAGCATGTGTAGAGCTGCCCATACTTGCTCTTCCATTTCAGTAGCTGTTAAGTGAATTCAGAATCTTCGTATGAAGGAAGGGAGCTTCAGTGTAAAGATGAATGCAAATCAAGCAAGCATGAGGCAGCAGTTTTGTGCTACAAACAAGCACAGGCAAAACTGTGAAGGACATTGGAGAGAATGGTCCTTAGGGGCTCCTGAGAATGGTGCTTCTTCTACAGCAAGTACACCTCAGAACTGGTGGGGTGCTGGCTAGGAGGGGTGGCAGTGACTGCCGGAGCACACAGGCTACTAGGGATGTTCATACAGTGGCATAAAAAAAAATCAAAAGGATTTAAAAACTATCTCTCCAGGTGTGTAGATGACAGAGAAGCAATAAATTCACAAGGTCCTTGATCTCAGTCTAGGCTGAGAATCTGACCTATGGATTTGTTTATTTATGTTACATTCTTTTGAATAGTATGTGTTAACATTACAAAATTTGGCATTTGAACTAAGTACAAAGGAAATTGGACACATGTTTAATAAACTTGAATTTTTAGACACCTAAAGTATTTCATAATGAGAATGTCTATAAAAATGATCTTTTTAAGCTAGACACCCAGATACTCAGGGGACTCTGAATCTTTGGAGAGTCCCTTGAACCAGAAGTGAAAGACTTGCCTTAGCAACACAGTCAGGCTAGAACCAATCTTAACAAACAAACAAACAATTCCTCCAAAACAGAAACAAAATAGTAACAAAGGTGCCTTCTTAGCACCATTTATGTTGGTGTTTAGCTTTTACTAAAATGATTAGAGTGATAATATATGCCAAAGGGCTAGAAAGATGGCTCATCAGTTAAGTAGAGACTGCTCTTGCAGGGGATCCAAAATTCAATTTCTAACACCAATGTTGCATGGCTCACAACTGGCAACCACATATAATTGCAGCTCTAACAGAGCCAATGCCCTCTTTAGGGACCTTTCCTTTTGCACAGACATAGGCACAGACAGAAAGAGGAAAGGGAAGGAAGAGGGAGACAGAGAAAGGGTGAGGAAGAAGAGTTTAATTAAAATTAAAAAAAACTTTAAAGTATGTGTGTGTGCGTGCATGCGTGCATGTGTGCATGTGAACCTAAGCTTTTTATCTAGTGTTGTTTATATGATGGAATAACATCATTGGAAACAAATTAGCTTGCAAAAAACTAACTTATTGTCAATATTATTGATAATTTATTTTCTATTCTTTACAGAATGAGCAAAAGTATTTATAATTCAGTGCTAAAGATTCAGAGTTTGGGTAGCTCAGAAATGAGGTAAGTGTATCTGACATTGTTTGAAGCACTTAGAGTGGTGCACCAAGCTACAGAGTACAGTCACACTTTTGTAGAGACACATACACCCATGTGCTCACTACAGGAACTAGACGTTTATGTGCACTGCTGTTAACAGCCATTTTATTTCTGTGTTAAATGTTATTTAACAGAGAAAGCAATTTAAATTTTAGAGCCAGGTGTGGCATAGTTTCTTTGTTGCAAATGTACAATAGTACCGACTTTGGAAACATGGTTGTGTTGCTCTTTTAAATGACTTTTGGAACATAATGGATGAACCTTCCAAAGATGCCTTTTTGTTAAAACAATACTAATCCTCTTCATTGTTTCACTTTGAGTACTAAAGAAAAATGTTTTTATTTTCTCCATACCTTTTAATTTTCTCACTATCTGTCACATTAAGCTCTTCTCAGAAGTACATTTCTGTGCCTTCGTAACAAATGCACTTGCTAAACTTACTCAATATATATTTTGATAGAAGAAAGAATTCATTTGGATTTATGGATCTAGAGGCTAGAATCCATAATGGTGGAGATAACTTGGAAGCAGAAAACAGGTGTAGCAGCTGGAGCAGGAAGCTAAAAGCTGAGAGCTCATACTGCAACCATGCTCACAATCAGAAAGGGCAAACTGGAAGTGGTCCAAGCCTTTAAACTCTTAAAGCCTGCATCCGGAGACATACTTCTTACAACAAGGCCACACCTTCTACCTCCCCCAGCAGCACCACCAACTGGTGACCAAGTGTTCTAATATCAAGACTATGAGGGACATTCACAATACTAAAAGTTAAAAAAAAAACCTTACAAAATGCAGCTTAAAATGGCATCAAAATAACCTTTTTATTCCTAATATGCCACTTCTTTGATGTCTTACTACACTATGGCTGAGATATTGTCTAATTAATTTCATTTTTGAACTTTTGGTTTTAAGTTCTCAAATATTCTTAAAAATGACAGAGCTTATTAGGGATATGTTTAGATTATAGTTGTTAGATAATTGGAAAATAATTCATTAAAATTCAACTTTTGTTATAATGGAATCCTATAAAAACTAGGATAATTTAGAATGAAGTCAGATAAACTTCATGCTTACAATGATTTTTGTCTTGGAAGGTTAGGAATATTGATATTATAGAACAATGTAAAGTACTTTGAATGTTCTGTAAATTGTCTTTGTAGTAAAGGCCAATTTTTCCATGAACAAATTAAGCTTGAAGGAAAAAGGAAAAAAAATCTAGTCTCAATGATTCTGAAAATAAACCCCCATTAGAAAACTGAAATTCTCCTACAATCCTTCCTCCCACTCTTCAGCAGGATTCTCCAAGCTCAAGATTAATGTTTGGTCCCGCCACTCCAGGCAGTGCTGGGGATAGCTCACTCTCCTGACATTGGTCTCAGGCTGGACCAGTGATTGGTTGGCCACTTCCACAATCTCTGTGCCAACCTTACCCCACCACATCCCATAGAAAGGACAGATTGTAGGTTAAAGGTTATGTGGCCAGTTTGGTGTCCCCGTCCCTCCACTGGAAGTCTTGCCTGGTCATAGGAGATGGCCAGTTCAGGTTACATATCAGCAATTGCTTTAGTCTTAGCTGGGGTCATCCTTGTAGATTCCTGTGAGTTTCCTTTGCAATAGGTTTCTACCTGACCCCCAAATGCCTCCCTTTTCCAGTCGGCACTTTCAGTATTCTCCCCTCCACCCTATTCCCACCTGATCATTCATCTTTCCATCCCCACCAAACCCAGTCTACCCAGAGGGGACAAGGGCATCACAGGCAAACCCACAGAATAAACTAACCTGGGCTCATAGGGTTTCACAAAGGCTGAACTGACGACCAGGGAGCCTGTATGGGACTGATCTAGGCCCTCTGCATATATGTGACAGCTGTGTAGCTTGGTCCTCTTGTGGGACTCCTAACAGTGGGAGTATGGGCTGCTTCTGACCCCTTTGCTGGCTTTTGGATCCCTACTCCTCATACTGCAACACCTTGCCCAACCGTAATATCAGGGGAGATGCTTAGTCTTATTACAACTGGATAGACATGTTTTGTTGATATCCACAGGAGACCTTTTCTGAATAGAAACAGAGGAGAAGTTGGTGGGGGTCAGAGAGGTGACTGGGGTGGGAGAACTAAGAGGAGAGGAAGGAAGGGAAACTGAAGTGGGGATATAAAATAAATAAAAAGATCAACAAATAAATTTAAACAAAGAAAACTAACAGGAAGTAAAGAACAGAAAGATGCAAGTTCACATTTGTCTTAAGGGAGCACAATTCACTATGAAGTAGGAAAAGTTTCGGAGACTTCAGAGCAAATGACAGCTTCCTCTAGGTGCACTGAAAAATACCAACTCATTCAAAAAAAACCTCAGCAGTTGTATAAACGCGATCTATTCACACAGTGTGGATGGTTCCTCACTCTGCGAACAAAGCTGGACTGAAGTAGCCAGCAGGAAATTAAGGTCAGAGTTAGATCCGAAGCCGGTATATGGTAATAATTGGATAGCACAGATAGGATTGCTTTTCCTATGTTCCAGGGCAGAAAAACCATACACTTTGGCATTTGTCCTTATTCTTTTGAAAGATTTAAAGTTTTGATGGCATTGATAATATGTAAATTAATTGCAGTGTAATATCATTTCTAAAGCTTGGGAATGTGCAACTCATCATTGTCTAGCCATTGCACACAAAAAAAAAATCCTTTGATGCAGTGGAGTCCAACTCTGTCAATTAGAGGGTGAAAATTATTCACATGTTGTCAATTGGTGAGCAGAAGTTTGTGTCACAAATCTGATTTATGTTAATGAATCTCGTTAGAAAAATTCAAAAGCTCAAAATTTTCTAAAATTATGAGAGTTCCACAATATTGTGTTTTCTCATACAATTGGTTAATACATGTCATACTTGGTGTCTTGTCTTCCTACATTTTATACAATAGGAGTTTTATACAATATTTATTTATAATATTTACACAGAATACCTATAACGTTTCTTTTCGTTATAAGAAAATTTTTAAGAAGACAATTTACAGTATGTGAAAATATATTTTTGATAATGAAAGTCTGACTTATCCACATTTAAAATATTAACCATTAAATAGAAATAAAATGTCCAAGTGAATGACAGAATGTAAAACTTTGTTATAGCAAACTCTGAAAAACACACCAATGTTACATTGTTTATATTATTTAATTATTTTTCATAAAAAGAATTTCAATTAGTATACATTTTTAGGATATTTCATCACCTTCACTGTGTACCATTATATGGTATATATGAAGCTCTCTTGTGGTTTGAAAGTGACATGCTAGCAGGAGGCTCATATATTTGAGTGTTCAGATCTCTGTGTAACACTGGGTTGGTTGGTTCTGGAACTTGTGAGATGTGGAACATCACAGGAGGAAGTAGGTCACTCATTAGGCTCCTGAGGTGTCAGGAGATCTGCCCAACTTCCCATTTACACTGCTTTCTTAGTTTGGATGCAATGTGACCAATAAGCTTCCCACTCATGTCTTCATTACCTTTCTTCATGGTGCCATACCTTTCATGCCATGGTGAACTCTAGTCATACGAGACGGAGTTCAATTTAATCCTTCCTTCCTTAATTAGCTTTAATTCGTCTAATTTTAACAGTTCCTTTTCTCTTACCTGTCTTTTATTCCCCTCATTGCCCCTTGCTGCTTTGCAAATTCACAGCCTCTTTCTGAACAATGATTTGTTACACATATGTTTGTGTGACTAAATATATAAATGCAATACACTGAGTTCAGTGTTCCTTATATGTACACATTTTTAAGGATGACCAATGGTTTTGAATAACTAATTAGGAGGCTTATTACTGGGGAAGACTAATTCTGACACCCTTAGCAGTCTTTAATTACCTATAACTCTTCATTGAATGATATAGACTGGTGAGATAGTTTCCTCATCCATGTTAACATGTCTACAGTTGCTGTCATTGTTTTGGTTGTTTAGGTAGCTATATTGTCCAGATTTCATGGATGTGGCTTTCCTGTCATATCTAGAAGACACTTCATCACAGTGGACTTCCTAGTTTCTGACTCTTACAATGTTTCTGGATAGATTTTCACAATGTTCTCTGAACCTTAGCTGTAAGGATGTTATACATGTAACAACTGGAGTTGAGCATCCCACAGTCAGTGATTCCTTACATTTTGACCACTTGTGGCTTTTTGAAATGTTCTCTCTCTGTTCCACAAAGAGGCTTCCTTGATGAGTGAGGGCTAGGAACTACACTTAATCTTCGGGGAAAGGATGATATTAAGAATGTAGTTAGACTATATGGCTTAGAAAGTGACAGTGGTAGATTTTCCTCTATGATCCATGACCTCACTAGTCACAAGTATTTGGCTAGATTCATAATATTAGACATTATTTCCCTCCTGTTGAGTGGGTCACAAATCCAATTAGAAGGCCAAGGTGAAAGTGCCACTATTGTACCTTTTGAGAAATCTTGCAATACTGGTCATTGATCTGAGTCATGGGCATCACAGCTTAGTAGACAATTGATTTCTTTCTTCCCATAGCACCTTTTGGCACTAGATATAAGTTAGTCCTCAGGGACAAAAGAGGTTTTCAAGACACATTCAACTGGAATTATCAGGGTCTTGTATCTACAATGCATGGTGTCTTCCTCAATAGTGTATGACATTCAAGTTCTGGAAGGCAACCTAAGACAACAGCAATAGCCTATATTGCTTGGGTAATTTCTTGGACTCCCTTAGCCAATAACTTGAAAGAAGATTTCTTATACCTCATACAGAGACTTTTAGTGCAGGCATCACACCCACATGATAAAACTTCATTTAGCCTATGAATAAATGCACTTACATGTAATGCATGTAATTTACATAAATCTAAAATAGTATGATTCCCTATGTATTCAGATCAACAGAACAGTATTTAGTGTAAATTCCTTGCTCAAACTTATTTCCACATTCTTAGTTCTTCAAAACATATTGCCTTATAAACATAATCTCCTAGGAACTACCTAAGATATGCAATGCATCTACTCATGAGGCCTGGGATGATTCAATTCTTGTGACAGTTATGGTTAGAATCTATGGGGTTTGGTGGATCAGTGCGGTGTCTGAAATAAAAATTCTCTCAGCCTGAAGGAAAAGAAATCTCAGGAAGAAATGAAAGAACTGTAAAGACTTGAAAAAGCACACAGCACAACGGGAAGCACCCTAATAACACTGTGCTTGGAATAACAATATGGAGATAGAGGCAGTCAACAGAGATATCAAGGGGATGCTAGACTATCCATTCAGTTCACAGGTATTTGCCATTGTTTAGGCGGTACTCAGTGACAATCATATAGTCAGGAATGGGAAAGGGATATCAACATGTAATGAAGAAGGTTATGAGGACTTTGTATGGCAAAACAATGTCCTCACTGGAGGTGAAGAAGAGTTCAAGGAACATAACTGGATACAGAGAAATTTAGCAAGTTCTCAACCAATGAAAGCAGAAAGTAATGATTATGGGAATGAAATTATTAAGTTAAATAACTGAAAATACTCAAAAATAGGGAAATGCAACAGAACTTGGTAATTAATATGTCAGCATAGAATACATACAGATTCAGAACTATAATCATATTCCACTATGAAAATTGTATATCGTTCAGTAGAAGATAGGCAAAGTGAGGTTAAAGAAAGCAATTTTTAAAGTGTTTGATTTTTGCTTTGAATCCAGGTGCTGGTAGAAGAACACAATGGAGATGTCCCCAGGCAGTCTGAAGATAATGAGGATGACATAGAGTAGAGATGTCTTTTTTGAAGTAAATGATGCATGGATTGTAAGAAACAACATAGGAGAGGAGGGAGAGAAGAGAAAAGAAACACATAAACAAGCAGGTAGGAAAGATGAGAAGTTGAAGTTGGAGATACTGGAAGGAAAGAGTTTATACCTGATATATAATACAATATAATATATGATTATTTTCTTTTGGAATTGGTACTTTTATTCTATTTAAAAAGTGCTATCCTCCTTATTAACGTTTCATGAAAAAGCCTAAATTAATTCTGGAATTTGAACTACAATCTAGCTCAGCTTGCATCCCTTAGCCTGTCTGAAAATGAAAACAGCAAATTTAAACAACTGCCATTGTTTAATACTGATCACACTCTTAATGTGTAGACTGATAACTGGTCAAAGTGAAGAGAATAAGTGCTGGTGAACTATTTTGCTCTGAATGAAACATCTAGATCACACTCCTCCTTACAAGGTTTATGGAATATCACAGAAGGGATGGGAAACTGGTCCTGACTAGTGCTGTCAATTTGCCACACACTAGAATCATTTTTGAAAAGGGAGCCTTGACTAAGAAAATGCGCCCACCAGATTGGTCTGTCTGCAAATCTGAGGGGCATTTTCTTGATTAGTGATTGACGTGGGATTGTCTAGACTGCTTTGAACGGGGGCATCTCTGTGCAGGTGTTCCTGATTTCTATAAGAAAGCAGAGTGATCAAGCCATAAGAAGCAAGTCAGTAAGAACCTTCCATTTATTTTTCTTCACTTCCTGCCTTCAGGTTTCTGCATTGAATTTATGCTCTGGCTTCTGTCATGATGAAATGAGATCTGAGAGTCATGACATGTATTAAACCCTTTTCTCCCCAAGTTGCTTTTGGTCAGGTACTTATAAACCTTAGCTAGACAGACAGGGGAGGACTACAGGGAAACACTATCTTCTGGACCAGACATGACCTCATAGCATCTTCAATTGCTTACACATGGCCTGCACAAGATCAACCCAGTCAACACTCCAGCATGGGTGATAGAAGAACTCTAAATCCACCTTCTGTCCCATCTCTGCAACAATTGACAATTTTTGGATGCAGGAGGAAAGACGTCTTTAGTGATATGGCCTCTTGTAGGTTATCCTTGTCCCAGGGGATGGTGTGCAACCAGAAAGTACTGACTGGACTCACTAATCTACCAAACTTAAAATTAAAAGAAAAGTTTAAAAAGAGTAGGGGCATGAAATTTGTTGGGAAATGGGAGATCCATTAGATATTAGAGGAATGATTGAAAGGGGAATATAATCAAAATATATGTAAGAGAAAATTTAAAAATTTGAGTATATTCTTAAAACACATTTTCAAGGAAACTGATTATTCATACCCTTCTGTATATGTTCAGGTTAACAGAGGCCATTGACCATGAGGAAAGCAATACCATCTGTTCTACCATTTAGCTATAATCCAAACCGACCCATTTTAAGCATTCAATTTCCTTTCATTAAAGTCAACTAAGGAAGTTAAACTTGTCTACATTCTCATAACTTACAGTCTTATAACTATCATCCAATGAATGTGTGTTTCCATATAGCATTGCTGAAAAATGAGACTATTTTAAAGCATCCTGTATATCTGCATAGTCTTTGGAGGACAACTGATACAGATAGCACAGCCTTCATTGATTAAAATAAAAAAAAAAAACAACTTTTTCTCTTACTCTTCAAGAAATCTCAAACCACAGTGTTAATGTTGCCCAAGGAGAACTCCTTGGAAAAAAATGTTCTTTGCCTCTGTCTGCTTATTACAGTCTGGCATTGCAGTCTCTGCCCCTGCCTCACACACAATCATCTCCTGGGCTACGCATTCATATTCTTCTCTATAAGCATATATTTCTACATGTGTAATTGCAAGTCATCTAGATAATCAAGAATCATCTCATTTGTATATCAATAGTTGTAAATTGAAAGGCCTTTTGTTTTGTAAAATAAGGTCATAGGCATATATTACTATGCTAAGATGTGGGCACATCTTTCTAAGAGCTACCATCAAATTCACTAAAACACTGTAAATGAAGTTCTGAAGTGTATAGAATAGGACTTGCTTTTGCAAAAATTGGCAACATTGAGAAACCAAGAAATCTTTGTGTGAATTTCAGACATTGCCAGTAGTCAAAAGAGCACAAATAAAAAGGCTAAATAACGTTTTCTTTTATATTTTCAGATTTTGATAGAATTACATCGTTTTCTCTTTCCTTCTCTGAATAGTGTCTGATAAACCTCTCCTTCTTGCTTTCTTTTAAATTCATAGCCTCCTTTTTCATTAATTATATACATATCATAAAAATATGTTTTTGTATGTATGTATATATATGAATTTATATATATATATGTATTCATAAACCCTCAAATGCAACCCACTAAGTCAGTATGTTGTTACTTATGTATATGTTTTTAGGGATGATCATTTGATATTAGATCAACAATTGTCATGCTCTTTCCTGGGGGATATATTTTCTCCAACTTTCAGAATTCCATAGTTGCCTATAGATCTCTCGTAGGGTTGTGACTTCATAAGCCTTCCTCCATCCAGGTCAGCATGTCTATTGTTCTCGTTCATGTACAGCTCATGTTTGGGCTGCCATGGTGAGACATTATGAGCATATCTTCTGATATTACTAAGAAGCCCAGTCTCACAGCAAACTCCATTATCCTCTGGCTCTTACAATTTTCCCACTCGCTCTGTGCGTGATGATCCCTGAGCTATGTATGGTTGAGGTGATGTGTTGTAGATTTATCACTTTGGACTGGAATGCACAACTCAGCAGTTTGGTTGTTTGTCGTTTTCTGTAATGACCTTAGTCTGTTTCAATGTGAGGTTTCCTTGATGAGGAGGTGAGGATTATACTTACTTGACATATAAAGACAAATATTTAGAGTATAGTTAGAGGCTATTCTGGTTTAGTAAAGTAGTGGTTGGGCATTCTTCTCCATGACCTATTACTTCACTAACCCTGGTTTGTTGGCTTGGTTTTCAGTACCTGGCATTATTTTCTCCTTGTTGGACAGTCCTTAATTCAAATTAGAGAACTTTTGGTTACTGCCAAGGTATATGTGCCACTACTGAAGGGAGCATTTTAGCTGAGGTGGAAAATTATATTTAAACTATTTTGATACATTTATTCACTGCCTTTACAAATATATAAATGCATACACATATATATGTGTATGTATGTATATATGCAAACAGTAGTATAATTCCTTCTAGCTGTTTAATTTCAGCTATCAAAATGTTTTAGTGAGTGCTTGACATCAAGCCAGATAACTTGGGATAGCTCAGTGTTTAAGAGTACTACCTGCTCTTCCAAAGTCCCTGAGTTCAATTCCCAGCAACCACATGGTGGCTCACAACCATCTGTAATGAGATCAGGTGCATTCCTGAGGAAGAAACCTGGTCAAATTTCCTCATCAACTTAGACCATAAAACCCAATATGGACAAGTTCAACAGAACCGCCATACACGAGCTGCCATCCATGCCTCAGCATTGCCAAAGCATAAATTTCATTCACTTTTCAAATTTCAGCATAGCTGTTGTATGAAATGGATAGCAAGAACACTGATTTTTCAGTTTTTATGTTTTAAGGCCTTGTAAGCCTACCTAATTAATTTCAATGCATTGTATTGCAATGTCACAGTCATTGTAAGTCGACCTCATAAATTTCAATGCATTTATACCAATTAGTTTTTTGCCTCCCCAGTTCAATGTTTTTACCATACACCTTTTGGCTACTAGAAAGTTTTGATCATATCTCAAAATTAAGTTAATTTTAAAAAGTATTCCCATTATGACATTTCTTTTAACAAAGAATGGAATTTTGAAAGTTAGCTCACCACCATTTCAGAAAACCTGCAGTTTTATTTTAATGTTATTTTATTATGGAGGCAGTCATAACGCAGATATGATCATTTTAACTGAAAGTCATTTCCTCCTCTGAAGGTTGCCACTGAAACGAGTACCCAGAGGGACTCAACTCTGGTGGCAAACTTAAGCACTGTGGTAAGTGTCTGTGTTAGTTATTGACTTGTTAGGACTAGTTACTCCTGTTCACAAACTGCATGCAATGGTTTCATTGACTTTATCATTCGACTTTATCTCATTATCAGAATTTCAGTTAATAAAAAGAAAATGTTTTCATAGTTTATTTATAAAGCAATGCTTATTCTATATTCAATGAGTAGAAAATCTTTGAAGCCTGAAAGAGATCAGTTCAGGTAAAGATACACTGGCAAAAAATACAAGCAGAGTAAATAATATGAGAAAAAATCAGTTTCAGAAAAAAATTCTTTTTCTGAGTGTGGATGTGCCAAGGGCTGAAAGTAACTTTAGAGCAAACTCTTTGGGAAGGAT
The DNA here is from genome assembly GCA_004026605.1 of Ondatra zibethicus. Taxonomy (NCBI): domain Eukaryota; kingdom Metazoa; phylum Chordata; class Mammalia; order Rodentia; family Cricetidae; genus Ondatra; species Ondatra zibethicus. The sequence continues at coordinate 24,253 of PVIU01018170.1, forward strand.
CTCGGGGCAGAAAAGGTGTTAAGACAAAGAAAAAGGCAGAACCAAAGGCTTCGTGGTCTTTAGTCTCTCCCTCGGTTCACTAATGTATTCCTCAAATTTTGAGCCTGTTACAAACAAGAAGAAATAAACTGAGTTTATTCTAATCTAACCCTTGAAGCAATTCAGATACCAGGTCTGCATGTCCAGATGTTGCTCTGTCCTGAGCAAGAGACATCAGCCAGTAAAAAAGGAGGTTCATTTGCATAGCGACACTTAGAAGCCACACTCCTTTCTCTAACATTTTGCCATGACAAAAGCCTATAAGTAAAGGTTTCTATAATTTATTTAGCTAGTATTCTAGTTCAGTAGCATTTACTTTAGAAAAATATCAGAACACTCTTATTCTTTTCTAAGTTTAATGGGGTTTACTATTTTCTGAAGTTGATTATTGAAACAGCAAGAACTTTCTAGGAAACTTTTTAGACTTTTGCATATTTATAAGTTAGGATTTCACTGAAGCAAAAAATGGGGGAAACTATTATTTGAATTAAAATCATTGAATTCTTGTGAACAGATATTGAATGCGATGGTGTGACAATTTTCAAAGGGAAAAGGAATCAAAACAGAAATTTTATAACAAGTACACAAAGCTTCATGCTCATAGCAGACTCACACATGTGTTAATTCACATACTGTGTCTGTCAGACTAACATTAAATGTCCGTGTGTTTTCCGTGAAACATAGAGGGCAATGGCGTGAGCTGTTAACTTCCTTCTCTGCTATCTGAAAATTTGAAGGGAAATTGAATCATGGGAGTGGTATTTTTTCCATTTTCTTGTACTTAACTTCATAGTTAGATGTGCTTGACCTGGCTTCTGGTGGAGTAGGAGGCTTCTTGGATTCAGGGAGCTAGCCTGGTCTCTGGTGAGTATGACTTCCACCATAGGAGTGGGCCAGGATATGGTCAGAAGTTCTTTTATTGTACAGGATTATTTTAGCTATCCTGGGTTTTTGTTTCTCCATATTAAGTTGAATATTGTTCTTTTATGGTTTTTAAAAAAATTACGAAATTATGATGGGGATTGTATTGCATCTGTAGATTGCTTTTGGTAAAATGTGCATTTTTACTATGTTAATTCTACCAGTCCATGAGCAGGGGAGATCTTTCCATCTTCTGATACTTTCTTTAATTTTTTCTTCAAAGATTTGGAGTTATTGTCATACAAGTCTTTCACTTGCTTGCTTAGAGTTGCTCCTAGATATTTTATATTATCTGTGGCTACTATCAATGGTGTTTCCCTACTTTCTTTCTCAACCCATTTTTAATGTGAAATAAAACCACAGAAAAGAAAAACAAAATAGATAAATGGGGTACATTAAACTTGAAAATTCTGTACAACAAAGCCATTAAGCAAGGGAGTGAACAAACAAGGAGACGAAGTGTACATCTGACAAAGGGATCATGACTGGAATGCATTGGGAGCTTCAAAATATCTGAAGAAAACAATCCCAAATAATCCTATTCTCAAGTTTACTACATACCTAAATACACATTTCTAATAAGAAGAAATATAGGTGCTCAATAAGTTTATGGAAAAAGATCGATATCATTCATTATCAGGGAGATAAAAATAAAAAAAACAGAATGGAGCTGTTGGAGGGTGAGGCCACTTGTTTGTCCCGGCTGCCCAGCTAGCTTAGACCCAAAATAATCACACAGAAACTGTATTCATTAAATCACGGCTTGGCCCATCACCTCTAGCTTCTTATTGGCTAACTTTTACATCTTAGTTTAACCCATCTCCATTAATCTGTGCATCGCCATGAAGTTGTGGCCTACCAGCAAAGTTTCAGCATGTCTGTTTCCAGCAGCTCATGGTGTATCTGTGACTCTGCGTTCATCCTCCCAATGAAGCATCTAATGCTGATTTAGCAGTGGAAAAGGCAGCTCTTGAATTTTACTTCGAGATAAGTATATGTGTACTTATACATAATGTGAAAAACAATATGGAGGCTCCATAAAGAATTAACTGTAGGGGCTGGAGAGATGGCTCAGTGGTTAAGAGCACTGCCTGCTCTTCCGAAGGTCCTGAGTTCAGTTCCCAGTAACCACATGGTGGCTCACAACCATCAGTAATGAGATCTGGTGCCGTCTTCTGGCCTGCAAGCATATATGCAGGCAGAATGTTGTATACATAAATAAATAAATAAATCTTTTAAAAAAAGGTCAAGAATTTGACAGCTGTCCAGACCACAGGCTGGATCTCTCAGCTGGTTTAAAAAAAAAAAAGAATTAACTGTAGACTACTAGGGACATACAGAGATACAAATGGTCAAAATAGACAATGAAGCCAATTATTCTCATGCTAACTAAAAAAAAATACTTAAACAATATTTTTAAAAATAAAAATGACACACACCTTTAATCCCAGTACTCAAGAAGCAGAGGCAAGGTAAATCTCTGAGTTCAAGGATGACCTTGCTTTACTTCCACAGATTTAGGAAGACTGAGGCAGGCATGTCTCTGAGAGTTCAAGACCAGCCTGGGCTACAGAGTGCATTCCAGGACAGCCAGAGATACATAGAGTAACCTTGTCTCAAAAAAAAAAAAAGGAAAACTTTGATGCCTGGGGCTGGAGAGATGGTAAAGTCACTAGGAACACATGATACTCTTTCAGAGGATTTAGCTGCTTACAGCTGTCTATAACTCTGGTTCCTGGTGAGTTATGAAATCTTCTAGCTCTATGTGTATCTGTACACATGTTACACATACATGCATACCCTCAGATAACCACACACACACATTAAAATAAAAGTTACAGAAAAATGAATTAAAGTAGATGTTATAGAAGTCGAGAATAGAATAGTGCTACACATATAAGAGTGGGCACAACAGTACAGTTGGACAAGAAGACCCAGTCAACTATTGGGAACAAAAATACTTTTTGGCTTTGTCTAATCTTTGGGAAAGTCCTCAGTACAGGATAGCTTAAAAACACAATGTACACATATGTGGGAAAGAATGGGTCAAATGAAATATGATTTAACTATTTATGCTAATATCTGTACTAAGAAATATATTACCTATCAAATGTACTATGCTAGGAGATTATTTATCCATTCAATAAATATACATTGACCATTGAAAGATGAACTTTTATATTTATTTTCTCTTGTAGAGATATTTTGATTAAATAACTCAATATGAATTTGGAAACTTAGATGATTAAAGTCTATGCTCAAAAACTATTTTAATATCTTGGGAAAATTATGAGATTATTTTAGCATATTGATCTCTAATTAATTTTACCACTTTGATATGTAAGAATACATAAGAAAATCATCAAGTCAGTTTATTAATTTGACAAGAAAATGAGTATTAATATGATAGTTAAATTACTTGAACCAAAATAAAGACCTTGGGGAAATTAATTTTCCTATATGGTCATACAACCTAGTGAATATTCCCTTCATCATATTCTAGATAGCTTTTACTATGATCAACACAAATTAACATCTAATTTATACAAATCTGAAGTAATTACCAGTAATTTTACCTTCATAGTTACTATAAGCAAGTAAACAATTTACTTCACTTTAGAAAACATGTATGTCAGAGTTTGGTAAATATTTTACATGAAAGAATTTATGATTTTTAGTTTGCATTTCTAAGCAGATATCCCAAGAAGTTTTAGGCATTTTAGAAAGACAAATGGCCACTGACTCAAATCCAATTTCCTAGTCACTTGAGGTTAATCACCCAAAGGCATTGCAGTGACTAAATTTTGCTACATTAAACATCATTACTGGTATTAACACACCACCAAGCATATTCCTTATATTCTCTTCTCTCAAAGTACCAACTTCTTTGATCCCTGAATATTGATGATGAATGTAGATATGGTTTAAAAGATTATACTTTTACCAATGTGGTCAGGCTTGCTGACTGGCAAATGTTTTATACCCTAAGCTACCTTGCCAGTCTTGTTTTGAATTTTTGAGCAGCATATGAAAACTATAACAAATACTCATATACTGTATCCATACCAAATATTCATATATTTATTTGATTAAATGTAGGACTAAGTCTACACTATGTCCTCTGCATATATGTTATGGAGGTTAGCTTGGTGTTTTATTGTGACTCCTAAGAATGGAAGAGAGTCTCTGATCCTTTTGTCTACTGTTGAGATTCTCTTCATCCTATTGGGTTGCCTTGTTCAGATATGAATGCTTACCTTGTTTGATTATATTCTGTTTGTCATGTTTGGTTGTTAACTCTTGGTCCTGTTTCTGAAAGGAAATAGAGGGGTGTATGTAGGAAATAGAGGAGAGAGGAGATGTGGGGAGCTTAAAGGAATAGATGGAGATGAAACTATAGTCAGTATGAGAGAACAATCTATAAAATTTTTTAAGAAAGGGGTAAAGGAATGAAGGGTGAAGAAGAAATTCTAATTGAAAACTCTATCCCATTTCTAGAATCTTGAATTGTGAATAATAGATTGATATGTGAACTATTACATGGCAGTTATATGAATGTGATGGGAAAATATAGTTTACAAGGGAAAAATGGACACAGGCAAGAGTGGGAGTAGATCTGGCTGACTCCCGACCAGCGGAATGAACAGCCAAACTCAGGATTCTTCCCGGATCATGCTTTATTGGAAAGCACTCGGTTGAGGAAAAAATGGGAGGCAAGAGAGCCTCTAGGTTGAAGGGAGAGCAGGAGGCGAGAGAGAGAGAGGTCTAAATGGCGGCTGCTTATATAGGGAGATGTGACGCAACTCGGGCCTTGATTGGCTGCTAAGTCCCGCTGGCACCAGAGTCCTCGGGATTGGTTAGGGACACTTAGGTTATTGCGCATGCGGGAAGCGCCTGGATGCTCAGTCCTGAAGCATTGCCAAATATGGAATTGTTTTACCTCCAAACTGCATGGATGCAAGCGTATGGCTCCCTGCAAGTAGAAACACATGAGAAATTAAAAACAAAGAAATATTTTTTTACTTATATTCTCTTAAGATCTAATGACAATTTGGGAAGGAGAAAACTCTAACTTCCTGAAAATCTTTGCCTATCATTCTTGCAAACTAAAGAAACTTGACAAAAAGTTTTTGTTAATTTTAAAAATTGATTGGCATTTTAAAATCATGAACAGCTGAAATACTACAGATGCTAAATCAAGCTACTTTTTACTATCTTTACTATGAGGATAGCCATTTATTGACTAAGATGCTGATTACTATCATGAAAACTTTTGGACGGTGCTAACTCTACAGGCCACTAGCTTTCACCAACCCATTTACCAAGAATGTCACTAGATCATGTCTGAAATGTCTCAGATTTCCGTACTCTACTGTAATTCATCCAATTGATGCCTCCTCTCTGAGGTAATTGGAAAGTATCTAGATTTATGACTTTTCTTTGTTCTGTAAATATTATAACTCTTCATGAAACTGTTACCAATCTGGATGGAAACCTGAACCCATGTTCCTGGGAGAAGGTCACTCATATTTGGCTCTAGAATAAACTTCCTCTATTTTCTTTAAGTTGGCAGTTGTGTTTTGAATTAACATGCTCTTCTGAGTTAGAAGAAAATGAATGGAACCCCAGTGACCAGAAGACAGTTACTATTGTTATTGTCTCATGATTATCCCAACATATTCACTTTTAGAACCTATATTTTATCTCTCAGGTTTATATAACTCAAATTACAGCATTTCCTTTTGCTTAGCAAGTTACTATGAAACATCTTACTTGTAAGAAACATTTGAAAGTGGTGCAGTCAGCAACACAGATTAAAATGTGACTACAGGGTTACTTGCTGAATTTTAACTCAATTTTAGAGTAAAGCAGGTCCAGGACAGTATAGAGGAAATGTGTAGAAATTTCGATGAGGGTTTCATGAAGTATAGAGTCCAAGAGGACAAAATAGATGTCCCAGTGTATAGAAAGTTTGGCTTCTTAGTGTTTTCTGCCTCCTAGGTAGCCTTATCTAAATGAAATATGATATTTCAGAACTACTTTATAGTAATTCATTAAGGACTCATAGATGCCCAAAGGAAGTATCACAGAGATGCATATTATTTTAGACAATAAACATGATAATAATTTTAAAATATTTTATAGTTATATCTGAAGTCAAGAAATAAAGTAAAATATTGAAATAGCATGTCATGAACACATCTGACTTATCAGAAAAATGATCTCTAACTTCTGTGTATTAAGTTATCAGAATGAATCATTTCTCATACGAAATAGATGATCCTGAATTTTTCTGAGTTATTGCACTGAAAACATTTTATTGGAGAGTTGTTTGATACAATCTTTTCCAATAAAACCTTCATTTTCTATTTATTGTCAGACCTTTAATGTAATAATATAAATTAGCAAAATATTCAAAGAAGACATTCATTAGGAATAGAACAAAATGTAAATCTAAATGAACCCTTTCAATGATTTTCATTTCACCATATATCTTGAAGTGTTCAGTAGAATCCATTTCCTTGCCTTTAATGATTGTTCCACCTCAGAGACAAAATCTTGGAAAATTACCATTTTGAGTACTTTTTCATAATCTGTTACTTTATTAAAAGTTAATGTAATTGCCAATGGAAATGAACTAAAACAAATTGTTCACAGAAAGAAAGACATATTTGAGATTTGTGGATACATTTCATTGAACATTAAATAAAGGTAAAAACGTGTACCTTTTACCTTGTCACTAGATTAGAAAGTATGCATACTTATCTCCCATTGCTGAAGCCCCTGGTATGCACTGATATTTCTCTTTAAAGCAGAATAATTACAGAATAAAGAAAACATATGAAGAAGTTGTATATAAAGTCACCACCTGAGTAGGCAGGAATGATGATCTTCTTTAGACTATTTTCCTTTCTGAATGTATTGACACAAACCTGAGCAAGAAGACTATGCAATGTAATTCCACATGAAAGGTAAATTCTGATCTTGATTTACATTACAGTGAGCATTATTTCAGCTTTCTAAATATAGCAACACCAATGAAATTCTTTGAATCACAAAGTGGGTGGCATGACCAAAATTTAAATAAGTGTCTGAGTTTATGTGATTATAGAATTCTTTTTTGTTATTGTTTTTGAGGCAAGGTTTCTCTGTAGCTTTGGCTGTCTGTCCTGGAACTAGCTCTTGTAGACCAGGCTGGCCTCAAACTCACAGAGATCTGCCTGCCTCTGCCTCCCGAGTGCTGGGATTAAAGGCATGAGCCGCCACTGCCTGGCTATCATAGAATTCATGTAGCTTAACTTGATAGCTGTTACTCAATAGATTCAATAAAAGTCAAATTGAAAAAATATTCCATAGAACTTTATCAAAGTGAAGGAGTGGGCATTTTTTTTCAATTTGCAATCCTAGCAGGAACCCTGTGAAAATTTCACTATACAAGAAAATATCAGCTGTGTTTTATCCATAAATTTTTTTTTTTGGTCAGGTTGGTAAAGTTCTTTTATCCACCTAGTAGTTTGATGACTCTATTTTGTATTATGTAAAAGTAGCGAATTTGTCCAAGGCTATTAATTAAGATAACCAATTTTCCCTCTTAATTAAATTTAGGAGACATATTTCATTTATCTGTTAAGTTAGTGGTCACCTCAGGATCACACAGTTTCCTGAAAACCTCAAACTAGTGATGGCACTTTTTTTTCTAGGAACTATCCATAACTGTTGGAACATACCTTTAATACTTGACAAGGCAGTTCATATTTCTTTTCTAGAGATCTGTCTTTAACAAAGCAACCCATTCCTAGAAAACCCTCCCAGACCAAGAGCCAACAGAATGCAAGAAGAAAGGCTAAGGAAAATGTTTACTCATTAAGCATCTGAGTTAGCTTGTCATTTGCTGAAAGCATGTTCACACTTTTAAAGCCCCATTTGTGTGAATGCCCCTAGGCTAAAAAATATTCTTTTGTAATGATGAGCTCATGGATCCAAGAAAATAACCTTGCAAATGAGATTTGCTAAGAAACCATTAGTTTGATCAAATATTGAATTTTTGTTTATGGAACTTTTAGGGGCTTCTGCCTTGTTCTGTCCTTTCCAGCAAAGAGATGGATGCTATAATCATGGTGACTGTAGACAGTTTTTAAAACTACTGCAGATCATAGGAGAGGGAAAGAACCCAGTCATTGTCAGAAAACACAGAGCTCTATCATTAAATTAAGGTTATTTATGACTTTTTCTTGAATAACACTGCTTGGGTACCTACGGATATTTGATTGACAAATCACTACATAGTTTATAATGAGTATTTTGTTAAGAGTTATTGAGTTTCTATTTCTCTTTTGAGATTTTTTTTTCTCTTTTGAGAATTTTAAAAGTTCTTGTTGGCCAATCTTCGCCACAAGCTAACTCAAGAAGGATGTGCCCCTGTGAATTTATATGTCAAAAGCAGGTTTGCATACTGTCATATATTTCTCTACATCTGGGTCAGATGAATATGTTCGTTTCACTTGTATTCCAAGAACTATTCATGGAGGGACTCTAATACCAGTAAAAGCTAGGTGTCTGTGAAGACACAGCACACACTTCCTCCCTGTAACTGGGCCTGTGTTGGGTGTTGTTCTCTATCATCCCTCCACACTTGTCATCCTCCAACACAGCTGTTGCACCCTCTTCCTCATCACTGTATCTTGACAGCTGGGTCATCTTTACTAAGTAGGGATCACTTTCAAGATAACTCTTTCATATATGTTTATATTCCACTGGCCTTGACCCCAAATAAGAGTACAAAAAACACATGCAGGGAAAAAAGATACAAATAAGATAATGAAACTATTTGCTATTTTGAAAAAAAGAACTACTTATTAACTTGTCTACTTTAAAAAAGGAAAGTATATCTTAATTAGAAAAAAGTCTTAAAGTAATAGATGATACAAATTATTCATAAACTTCATCTGATTTATCAAAGAATTAATTTGTTAAGATAATTCATATCCATTTTCTAGAACAAGTTAAAAGTTTTGGAATTGCCTATCTAAAAGACAATATAAAAATATACAACTTCTGATTTTTAAAATGTTAATTAAAGTGGTCAAAGTTTAAATTATAATGATGATCAGAATACAACCAGGAATATCTCAGTATCACAGTAAAAAGCATATTCTTTTTATCCTTATGCATTTGCTTGTTTTTACATTTATGGCTATCTGAATGTCTTGCCTGCACACGTTTGCATACTACATGTTTGCTCAGTGCTCTCATAAGTCAGAAGAGTGTGTTAGACTTCCTTGAAGCTGACTTACAGTTAGTTATGAGCTACCAGGTAGGTGCTGAGAATTGAAAGTGGGTCCTTTGCAAGAGCATGCAAGTAGTTTTAACCACTGAACCACCCATTCCCCAAAGCAAATTACTGTTAAATTAATGTAGGGTTTTTTTTTTTGGTCAAGGTAGATGTATAATTTCTTGAAGTCAAGGAAATCATAATATTTAGCAGTATAAATTAAAGTTAATTCTGTTAAAATTTTATCCATACACAGAGGGATTGGATATCAAGTTTTTACAAGAATATTCAAAACCTACAAATAACTAAAGTCTATGTTTTAAAATCATTTTCCATAGACTCCTTTAAATGCTAATATATGTCCATCAACATAATAGATGCCTAGAACAAAATACTGAAAACAGACTACACACTCTGTCACTGGGGAGTCAATATTCTAGAATAACAGCAACAAATAAAATAAGCATAAGCAGGTAACATGGGACATGGGGAAATGAAAATGAGGAGCAGGAGTGTCAGCCTAGGTGTGAGAGGTTGAGAATTTAAGCAAACAAACACAAAAGGATGCTAAGGGCAGAGGGAGAGGTTTGTGGAATAAGCCATCAAAGAGGGCCACAAATTGAAAACAGAAACTTAATGCAAAATTCAGAAGGATGACTGGGCAAGGTACTTAAAAATATAAAAAAGAAAAAGGTACAGCCATGGTAGTGTGGCCAAAGATAGAAGCAGATGAAGTTATCCATCATCAAATTATAAAGTTATAATAAATTATAAAGTTATACAGAAGAAAACTGAGAGTTATAAAGTAGTTGCAGAAGAGCAAAGTGCATCAAGCTGTCCACCAATGTGGCAGCAGTGGACATATACATGACTTGATTTGGGATAGCCTCGCTGGTGTACTCCAAAGCTAAGTGAACATGTCGGTAATATGATCTGGAAGTGAGGCCCACAAATGACAAATGGAACTTCGTGAAATTCAAAACCTGCTGCGCAGAAAGGCAAACAGCTAAGTAAATAAACATGCAGCCTACAGAAAGGAAAAAAAAGACCTTTATCACCTACCCATCTAGCATATCCAAAAGATACAAAGATTTCAAAAACTGAACACTAAAACCAAGATAACCCAGTTAAAGTTTGGCTGTGAAATTAAATGGAGAGTTCTCAAAAGAAGAAATAACTAGGAAACATTTAAAAGTCTGTTTAATATCCTTAGCCATCAGGGAAATGTAGATTTAAAACTGCTTTGAAACTCTAACTTACGCCTATAGGAGTAGCTAATATTAAAAATATATTAATAATAAAATATTAAAAAAATTAAAAATATTAAAAATGCTGGTGTGGATATGGAGAAAGGGGAATGCTTATATACTTTATCTGTGAGTGTAAAGTAGTACAGTTACTTTGGAATTCCTCAAAATTACAATAAATAAAACTACCAGCTCTACGATGTATTGGAATATATCAGAGAACTTTATATCAAACTACAGAGATGTCTGTATGCCCATGTTGCTACTCTACTCACAATAACTAGAAAACAGAAGCAACCACTAAGCCCATTAACTGATAAATGGATAGAAAGAATGTGGTACATTTATACAACGGAATTTTATTCATTGGAAACAGAAATGAAATTTCAGGTAAATACATGGGACTGGAAAACTGGTGAAATAAAGTAACTGACCCAGAAAGAAAAATACCACAGGGCCCAAATTCTCTCTTACATGTAATCATATCTTTGACTTTTTATGTCTGTTTACTTGACTCAAAATACTGTAGAAGGCAGAGAACTAAGCTATATGTTTAGATATGTGCCTGCTATATGTTTTTGTTTGATGTGTAGGGTTGCCCTAAAGGACAATGGATAGAATGCATAGCACATGTAAAAGAGAAATACAGAAAGGGAATACTGGGGATAGAAGATTTAAGAAGAAAGGGAGATAAGAGATTGTTTTTGTTTTGTTTCTTTTTTATTTTGGATTTTTTATTCATTTTACATACCAAATACAGTTCCCCACCCTTCCCTCCCCCTGTTCCCCTCTTTCCTCTCAATCCACCCTCATCCTCTTCTCTATAAGAGTAAGACTTCCCATGGAGAGTCAACAAAGCCTGTTACATTAAGTTTAAGGAGACAGGAGTAGTGGATTACCAAAATAAAGAGTATACAAAAAAGCTATATGGAAAGCTATAATCATTCAACTCAAATGAAATACATAAAAATAGTTAGAAGGAAATACCTTCAATGCTAAATAACACTGTTCTTAGAATTAGTGAATTGCTAAAAAAAAATTTCACCCCTAGATGTGAGTTGCCTCCAGAGAGGCACCCCCAAACAACACAGGTGCTTGACAGTATTCTAATTGCTCACCAGAATGAGATAAAATGATTCTATTGTAGAAGATACCATATATGTCCATTGCAGGAAATAAAAGCTAGAACTTAGCTGGAAACTTCCTCCCTGCTTCTGAGTTTCCAATGCCAGAAGTGTTGTGAAGACTGCTGGGAAGAAAAGTCATCAATGGTTTGACATAGATGTCAAGATGAGTCTACCAGTAGAGAAGAAGCACAGCTATTGTTAGGGTAATGCTGTGGGACAATGGCTTTACCTTGTGAAGATTGTTTCTTGTACTTGTTTAATAAAATGCTGATTTACCAGTATCCAGGCAGAAAGTATAGGCAGGGTGACCAGGCAGGAAGTAAAGGACGGGGCAGTGAGAACAGGAGATTTCTGGGAAAAGAAAGATTCAGTCTCCCTTCATGACCCAGCTGCAGAGGAAGCAAGATGTGACTGCTTTGCTGAAAAAGGTACCAAGCCACGTGGCTAACACAGACAAGAATTATGGGCTAATATAAGTTATAAGAGTTAATAAGAAGCCTGAGCTAATAGGCCAATCAGTTTATAATTAATGTAGACCTCTGTGTGTTTCTTTGGGACTAAATGGATGCAGGACCCAGTAGGACAGAAACCTGCTGTCAACAGGGTAACAGACTTCCCACTGGATTGGAATCCCTTTCCATGGGAAGGAATCCATGACTGGTACTGTAAATCTGGCTAATCACCAGTGTCTGCCAAGTAGTAGACCCAAGGGAGCAACTTACTACTGAAGTTTAACCAAACTGACATAGCATTAAACTGGCATCTGCTGGGGAAACTCCTTTAGTCAATGGCCTTTGAGAGGCTGGAACCGGTTGGACATGGCCTTGGGTACTAGAAACATGTGTGCTCTCTTTTTTTCCCCATATTCTTTTATTTTCATTCAAAAAAATTTTACATTTCCTCCCCTTATCCCAGTCCCCTCCCGCTCCTCCCCAACCCTCCTACCTCCCCCTGCTTCCTTAAAAGAGGGCATGGTACCCTGCCCTGTGGGAAGTCTAAGGCCCTCCCCCCTCCATCCTGGCCTAGGAAGGTGTGCATTAAAATAGACTAGGTTCCCAAAAAGATAATACATGCAGAAGAGATAGGTCCTAGTGTCATTGTTGTTGGCTTCTCAGTCTGCCCCTGTTGGCAGCCACATTCAGAGAGTCCGGTTTGATCATAAGCTCCTTCAGTTCCAGTCCAGCTGGATTTGGTGAGCTCCCATTAGATCAGGCACACTGTCTCACTGGGTGGACCAGCCCCTCACGGTCCTAACTTCCTTGCTCATTTTCTCCCACATTCTGCTCTTCGACTGGACCTAGGGAGCTCAGTCCTTTGCTCTGATGTGAATGTGAGTCTCTGTCTCTATCTCCATCCATCGAACGAAATTTCTATGGTGGTGATCAAGATATTCATCAGTGTGACTATGGGACAAGGCTAGTTCTGGCACCCTTTCCTCTGCTGCCCAAGGACCTAGCTGGGGACATCCCCGTGGGACACCTGGGATCCTCTCCAGAGAGAAGTATCTTGCCAGTCCTAAAATGACTCCCTTAATGTAGATATCTTATTCCCTTCTCCAATATCCACCTTTCCTCCATCTCCACCCTCCCACTCCCCCAAGCTCTCCCCAGTCCTTCCCTTCTCCCTTCTCCTTCCCCCTCTTCCCTTCCCTCACCCCATATACCCCACCTCTATCCCCACCCCCATGCTTCCAACTTTTGCCTGGTGATCTTGTTTGCTTCCAATTTCCAGGAGGATCTGTATAATCTTTCTTTGGGTTCACCTTGCTATTTGGCCATTCGAACTTCTTCTGTTGAGAATTCTCTACTCAGATCCTTACCCCATTTCTTAATTGGGGTATTTAGAAATTTAATGTCTAGTTTCTTGAGTTCTTTGTATATTTTGGAGATCAGACCTTTGTCTGATGTGGGGTCAGTGAAGATCTCCCATTCAGTAGGTTGCCTTTTTGTCTTAATGACTGTGTCTTTTGCTTTACAGAAGCTTCTCAGTTTCAGGAGGTCCCATTTGTTTATTGTTGTTCTTATTGTCTGTGCCATTGGGGTTTTACACAAGAAGTGGTCTCCGGTGCCCACGTAATGCAGGCTACTTCCTCCTTTCTCTTCTATCAGGTTTAGTGTGGTCGGATTTATATTGAAGTCTTTAATCCATTTGGATTTGACTTTTGTACCTTGTGATAGACAAGGGTCTAATTTCATTCTCCTACAGGTTGACATCCAGTTATGCACTATTTGTTAAAAATGCTTTCATTCTTCCATTGTATAATTTTAGCCTCTTTGTCAAATATGAGGTGTTGATAGGTTTGTGGATTAATATGCGGGTCTTCGATTCGATTCCATTGGTCAACGTCTCTGTTTTTATGCCAATACCAAGCTGTTTTCATTACTGCAGCTCTGTAATAGAGCTTGAAGTCAGGCATGGTAATGCCTCCAGCAGTTCCTTTATTGTATAGGATTGTTTTGGCTATCCTGGGCTTTTTGTTTTTCCATATAAAGTTAGTTATTGTTCTCTCAAAGTCTGTGAAGAATTTTGTTGGTATTTTGATGGGGATTGCATTGAATCTATAGATTGCCTTTGGTAGAATTGCCATTTTTACTATATTGATCCTACCAATCCAGGAGCATGGGAGATCCTTCCATTTTCTGGTATCCTCTTCGATATCTTTCTTCAAGGTCTTAAAGTTCTTGGGAGGTTTTTGATGAGAGCTTCTATTTCTTCGCGACTTATAGGTCTATTTAAATTGTTCACCTCATCTTGATTTAATTTTGGTATATGGTATTTGTCTAAAAAACTGTCCATTTCTTTTACATTTTCCAATTTTGTGGCATACAGGCTTTTGTAGTAAGACCTAATGATTCTCTGAATTTCCTCAGTGTCTGTTGTTATGTCCCCCTTTTCATTTCTGATCTTGTTAATTCGAGTGTTCTCTCTCTGTCTTTTGATTAGTTTGGATAAGGGTTTGTCGATCTTGTTGATTTTCTCAAGGAACCAGCTCTTTGTTTCATTGATTCTTTGGATTGTTTTCTGTGTCTCTATTTTGTTGATTTCAGCCCTCAGGTTGATTGTTTCCAGTCTTCTATTCCTCCTGGGTGAGTGTGCTTCTTTTTTTCTAGAGTTTTCAGGTGTGCTGTTAAGTCACTAATGTGTGCTTTCTCTGTTTTCTTTATGTGGGCACTCAGTGCTATGAACTTTCCTCTTAGCACTGCTTTCATAGTGTCCCATAGGTTAGTGTATGTTGTTTCTTTATTTTCGTTGAATTCAAGGAAGACTTTAATTTCTTTCTTTATTTCTTCCTTGACCCAGGAGTGGTTCAGAAGTTGACTGTTCAGTTTCCATGAATTTGTATGTTTTTTGGGGGTGAAATTGTTGTTACATTCTAACTTTACTCCATGATGATCCGACAAGACACAGGTGGTTACTCCAACTTTTTTGTATCTGTGGATGTTTGCTTTAATACCGAGTATGTGATCAATTTTCGAGAAGGTTCCATGAGATGCTGAGAAGAAGGCATATTCTTTTCTGTTTGGGTGGAGTGTTCTATAGATGTCTATTAAATCCATTTGATTCATTACATCTGTTAGTTCTCGTATTTCCTTGTTAGGTTTCTGTCTGGTTGACCTTTCCATTGGTGAGAGAGGAGTGTTGAAATCTCCTACTATTAGTGTGTGGGGTTTGATGTGTTCTTTGAGTTCTAGTAATGTTTTTTTTTTACATATGTGGGTGCTTTTATATTAGGGGCATAGATATTCAGGATTGAGACTTCATCTTGATGAATCTTTCCTGTTATGAGTATGAAGTGTCCATCTCCATCTCTTCTGATTGATTTTAGTTTGAAGTCGATTTTGTTAGATATTAGTATAGCCACACCTGCTTGTTTCTTAGGGC
>PVIU01018171.1:0-39743 GCA_004026605.1 Ondatra zibethicus
GTTTTCTTGACTCCCCATGGGAGGCCTTACCTTTTCTGGAGAGTTGGCTGGGAGGAGGGGAAGGTGGGAGGAGGGGAGTGAGGGGGAACTCTGGTTGATATGTAAAATGAACAAAAAATAAAAAATAATTGAAAATGTTATATATTAACCTAAGCTCTAAGTTAAGAATAATTTATTACAAATAGCTACTTCTTTATAAGCAATTTCATATATTTTAGTGGAAATATATTCAGTAAAATCTATTTGATTGAGTGTAGTTTGATATTGAAGTTATACTGTTAATAGTTTGCCACACTGTATTAATTTTTTAAATGATTTTTAATATTAGTATTTAATTATATTTCCCCCAAAGGGACCTTAATATTATTTCATGAAAGAAATCATTTAAGTGCTCTGCTTCTTCCCTTACTCAACTTGCAAACATATTTAGTTAATGGTCTACTTTGTTTTTCTGTTGCTGTGACACATCACTGACCAAAAGCAACTAGCGGCAAAGAATGGGTTTATTTTACTGACATTACACATAATCCAGCATTGAGGGGAGCCAGAGCAGGGATTCAAGCAGGAACCAAAGGCAGGAGCAGAAGGAGAGGCCACAGAGGAGTCCTGCTTCCTGGCCTGTTCCTCTGCTTGTACTCAGCCAGCTTCCTCATACAAGACCAAGGGTATCCAAGTTCACGAATGTTAAGAACACACCTTAAAAAGAAATGTGATACCTCCATTCAATAAACTGATGTCAAACATACAACTGAATGACTACAGAAAATGGTTTATACTAATGAAATATGTAAAATTGTATTTTTCATAGTCTGCAACTGCTAGTGGTGTGTGTGTATGTGTGTGTTTCTTGCATATATAATTTCAATTTAAGGACATTGTAAATGTTAGAGGTATACATCGGAACAAGTTCGTAAATTTGGGACAATGTTCCTATTCTTTTTTTATTCTTTTGATTTCCTAAGATAGGCAAGAAAGGAAAACAGGTCACTCAGTTATAGCGCCACCTCATGTTGGTTCCCCTCATGTTAGTACGCCTATTGATATCGACATTTGGGAGGCAGGGTACGGTTGAAGGAGGATACCTTGAGGGAAAATAGAAAGCAATGCTTCTATTTTAATTAAAATATATTTTTAAAATTTTTAAAAATAAATAATAATAATTGGGTACTAAAACAAAAATTCAGTGATTGACAAAAGCAGGATTTTTTGTGGATAAAATGAAGAAAGGGAGACCAGGCCTGGTGGCATATATCTTTAATCCCAGCATTCAGGAGACAGAGACAGGTGTTCCTCTGAGTCAAGGATGGCCTGGTCTACACAGTGAGTTTCAGGCCAGCCAAAGGTATGTAGTGAGACCTTGTGTCAGAAAAAAAATAATTAAAAAATGAAGAAAGGCCACAAAAGGGCATGGGAGAGTGGGATGCAATAGTACAACGAAGTCTGAAACACCTGGATGAAATGCAAAGAAGGCCCAGGAAAAGATGGCTAACCTGGGATGAACTATTCAAGAGATCAGAACACTTATATGCAGTTATTATTTTTTTAATTTTAATTTCTCTTATTCTGTCAGATAACTATTTGTTGCACAATTAATAAAAAAGCTAGAGACAGATATTTGGGTTCAACCTGAAGGTCAGAAAAGCACCCAAGCCACTAGAGAGCTCTATGAAATCTTCAGACTGAAAGAGAGCGAGTTCCTATCTCATTCCACCTTATATTCCTTTTTAGTGCTGTGTTGTATTGAGGGGCTCGGGCTGTGTTCCCGGCGCCGGGCCCCTTGTGCCATCCAGCTCCCGGTGTGTACCCGAAATAATTACACAGAAACTGTATTCATTTAAATACTGCCTGGCCCATTAGCTCTAGCCCCTTATTGGCTAACTCTCACATATTATTTTAGCCCATCTCCATTAATGTGTATTGCCACTTGAGTTGTGGCTTACCGGCATGATTCTAACCAGTGTCCATCTTGTGTTGGAGAAGCATGGCGTCTGCGCCACTGCCTTCTCTCTCACAGCATTCCCTTCTATCTACTCCGCCCACCTAAGGGCTGTCCTACCAAAAGGCCAAGGCAGTTTTCTTTATTTAACCAATGAGGGCAATATACAAACAGAAGACCCTCCTACACCAGTGCTGGGATTAAAGGCAAGCACCACCACCACCATCCGGCCTCTATGACTAACTAGTGTAACTGCTGGGATTAAAGTTGTGTGCCACCACTGACTGGACTGTATGACTGATTAATGTGACTGTTTTGTGTTCTTATCTTCAGGCAAAAGCTTTCTTTATTAAAATACAAGTGAAATATCACTACAACCATTAATTTGAACAATCACCTCATGCAGTTCCTAGCCTACATTTTAATCACTTTTCCTATAATTTGGTCATCTTTCAGTGATTAAATTCAAGGCAAAAAAATCCATTTAGTCTTTTATTAGATATTATGCCAAATAATATAATACAGCCCACAAATTTTGGAAAACACAAATGCTTGTTTTTCAGTGATAAGGACGTTGTGTTCTGTGTTTAAAGATTAACAAGAGGGAAGAATGCAGGATTAAGGAAGAAGAAAACTCTCATATTCCTAGTGAAATCTACATTGTGTACCCATAAATAATCTCTGTTTTAAGAAGCTCCTTAAATTATATTGCAACCCATCCCTCTGGAGTCTTAACCTATAGTTCAAGAAATACTAGAATTGATATATGAAGTACACAGATAATACAAAACAAAAAACAAAAAAAAACCCTCATTTTGCAAGATAGGTTCACCTTCTGTCCCCATCAATCATATTACAAAATCTGTCAAGAGGAAGCAAATTGTCTGGGTTAAATTCAACCTCCAGACACTCTCTAGGAAATGTTTAGGGCTAATAGAAATTCCCAAAGTGAACAGGAGTAAAGATAATGAAGATGGTATTCTCATTAATTAGTCTCTAAATAGCAATATTAAACTACACTGCAAAGCTCATTTTGAAAGGAAATAGCTCTCTAGACACTTTCCTAGTGTTTTGGAAAAGATTATTATTCTGTAATGTCAGAGATCTAGAATATCTTATTTTTATTTTTAGCTTGCTATTTGACATTATCTGCTCTTTGCTTTCCCAGTGTGCATTTCTTCAACCAATCTTTATCTTAAATTGTCCTACTTATTTTCCTGTACTCCTGTCCTGACAAAACTGAACATGGAAAAGGAGTATATGCAAATATGGAGGGCCAGGGACAGTGGTTCACCCATTTAGTCACAGAACACTTTTATAGTTATATTCAGACAGAAATATCTTCTAACACTAAAGGGGGATTCGAGAAAAGCTAAGAACAGAACTTATTGTAGAAAAACACAGTAAGCAAATTTAAATACACTAAGTAAAATACTTTCCTTCATTTATCACATTCTATTTATAGCATTGTTTTAGCAACCTAAGAGAGATAGAGAACCCCACTGTACATTTAACAAGGGAAATGAAATATGATTCTAAACCTCACTTAAATTTCTAAAACAAAATAAAACAGTAGAATGTGATAATGGATGTATCAATATATGGCATCTGTACATACAATTACCTAGAAAATATATATACATTGTGTGCATACTGTGTAATAGAATAACCACGCAAAAGATACACACATAAAAATTTGAAAACAGTATAGAAAATAAAATGGAAGTCTAAAAATATAAAAATATAAAAAAATCAATATTTATGAGAGAAAACTACAGAAGTCCTGAGAGGAAAAAATGTGGCATTTGATATGTATGTTTGTATATAAGTAGTGGGGAGAATTAAATCTGACACACTTAGTACTTGAGGATAGGATGCATGTAGTATTAATTGACACCCTGGCTCATAATGGTTTGTGAATGATTAAAATGTCCTGTGTGTAGGTGGAGACTGCTCCTCATTCATTTCCTGGCTGCCCAGATCTAAATAATCACGCAGCAACTATATTAATTACAACACCGTTTGTCCAATGACTCAGGAATATGCCTTGAACATCTTAAATTAACTCATTTCTATTAATCTATGTATTACCACAAGGCTGTGATCTACTGGTAATATTCCAGCAAGCATCATTCTCCTTCGGCAGATACATGGCATCTCTCTGACACTGTCTACTCTCTATATCTCTGCTCAGATTTACCACCTGGCTTTGCTCTGCTAAGCCATTGGCCGAAACAACTTTCTTCATCAACCAACAAAAGCAGCATATATACAGAAGAACATCTCACATCACCCGTGTCTTGACATGGCACTGCAATAATGTAAATACATTGTTTTCTAAGATTTATTTATTAAAAGATTATTATATTACCAAAATAACTTGGGAAAACTTTATGTTTTTCTTTCCATCAAAATTGCTCATACCATTATACACATTAATGGTGATTTTTTCAAAAACATCTAAATAAAAAGGTTGATTCAACACACTGTGTGTAGAAGCCTTTAAGTTTAGAGAGTTCGCCTAGCATGCTATTGACTAAAACAGCAGGAACATGAGGGTGTGCTAAGCATCACTGAGCAAACTCAGATAGATATGAAAAGACAACTATGGATAAAATCTCCTCAATCATAACCAGCTTAGCATTGACTAGATACCCTAGTTTAGGACAAAAATATGAACCTCAATTATAAAAACAAGCTTTGTAATTTTTAAAATATTACAGGAGCGAATGGGGATGGCTTGTATGGAGGTGAAGGGGGGGAGCCAAAAGAGGGGGAACTGTGGTTTTATGTAAAAATGAATAAAAATAAATAAATAAAATGTTTTTAAAAATACAATTGAATGAAACTTGGAGTCTTATAATAGAAAACTCACAATACTAATTTCATCTTTTGACAATGTGCCATGATTGTGTAGCATTAAAGGAAAATTGATGAATGTCATTCAGAAACTCTATACTTGCCTTGTGACTTTTTCTCAACTATAAACATATTATACAATGTAAAGCTCACTAATTTAAAAAAGGTACCATTAAAATCTTGTATGAACTAAGCATTGCAGATTGGACGGAAAGGTATCCTGTCAGCCATGAACCAAGGAATACCACAAAGTCACAGCATACAACAAACCTCACACAAGAGATTTATTGAGAGAAAAAGCCCAGGAGAGTGGTTACCTCTGTTTGGGTAAAAAACAGCAGCACACTGAAAAGGATACAGGAATTAAATAGAGTTTCTTGGACAGAGGGTAGGGTGGGGTGGGGGAGCTTTCCAGGGTAGAGATTGGTGAGGTTTCACATCCAGAGACTGTGCTTTTTACTTTGTAGGGTAGGGGCAAAGTCTAGAAGTTAGGGCAGTTAGCCTATTCTGTGGGTGGAACCTGGCAGTTGGAGGTTCTCAAGGGAGGGGCCTAGACACTTTTGTGGCTGTAAGGGATTACATGAACAAAACAAAGACATGGCAGTAACAAATTTGAGTAAGAAGCTCTTATAGTCAACAATATTTACCATAGAAAAAAAGGACCCCATGATACTGTGACTTAAATAAGATATGCCTGGTGCAAGAGAATTGTCTGTACTCTGTCAATCATGTTTTAAATAAACACTGATTGGCCAGGCAGGGAGTATAGGTGGGAAAACCAGAAAGAAAGTCGAGGTGAGAACAGGAAAATTCTGGGAAGCAAGAAACTCCTCGGCATTCCTGCACAGACCACCGAAGAAGCAGGATGTGACCTGCCCCGCCGAAAAAGGTACTGAGCCATGTGGCTAACATAGATAAGAGTAATGTGTTAATATAACTTATAAGAACTAATGCTTAGCCTGAGCTAATGGGCCAATCAGTTTATCATTAATATAGACTCTCTGTGTGATTTTCTCTGGGACTAAACAGCTGGGGGGACCGGGCAGGACATAAACTCCAAGCAGGCCCTCATGTTACATATGCCCCTCCATAGGCTCACACATTTGAATACTTGCTTCCCAGCTAGCGGCACTGTTTGGGAGGGTTGTAGAACCATCAGGAGGTAAAGCCTTGCTGGAAAATGTATGTCACTAGAGATAGAAACGGTTTGAGATTTTATAGTCAGGTGTTCTGGTCCCACTTTCTGTTCTCTTTCTGTTTTCTGAGTTCAGATTCAGTGTGATCAGGTGCTTTTTGCTACTGCCACCATGTCTTTCCTATCTATTATATCATGATGGGCTCTCCTGCTCTGGAACTGTTTAAAAAACAAACAAAAACCCTGTGTTCCCTTAAGTTGTTTTATAGACTATTTTATCACAAGAGAAAAAAGTAATATTCATTGGCTAACAGCTATAATGGAATTTTAAGGCCCTTGAGTGACTTCTCTCACATGAGGCAGAATAGTTTGGCTTATTCTTGTAAGAAGAACTCTTTCAGTTCCATGACCGCTATTGACATTACATCAATTCTGCTGCATTCATAATGTCAAAATAAGTCACATTTAAAATAATTTTGTTAATATATATATATATATATTATATTCCACACAGGCTAAAGATTACCACTGCTTTCTAAGTATTAAGTCAAGAAAGAACTCAAGCACACTAAAATCAAGATTAGAATAGTCACAATTTGAGTTGCCTGTATTTTCTGCATGCATGAGAAATGAAGTCAAAGATTTTTCAATGTCCCTCCCCCACCACATATGCAAAATCAGGCTGATTTGTATGCAAACACCAAGGAGGAAATACTCTGAAGACTGTCCTTCTTCATGTCTGGAGCCCCTTTGATGAGCAGGCAATGCATATCTTGACCTGTCCTACAAACTGTTCCTGGTTGACAAGTAACATACCTTTAAAGGGAAAAAAATCCTGTCAACATAATTTCCCCTTTAAGCACATAATTTCTCTTTTAAGGAAAAAAAATTACAAATTCAAGGAGGTAAGAGTGATTGTGTACCTGATGTGTTTATGGGAAGCATGAAAGTATGAGGTGGCTGATCACTGCTCAGCCAGTTTGTAAATGTGTTACTGCTTCTGTGTCTTCAGGGCATTGTTAGGAAGCAAGTACAATTTGATGACAGATGTACTGTCATTCTGCTCCTACAAGGGACTGAATGGTGAGAGCAACCATCAATTCACAATGATCCTCTCCCAGTGCAAGTGTGCATCTCTGGAGGATAGCTCTTTGTATCTGCTGAGGGGCCAGTTTCAAATACATAAATCTTAAAGCAGTAAATTTATATTTTAAGGATTCTGAGCATGGATTAGAAATAGAAACAATAGAGATGATCATTAAAAAATGAAACACTGATCTCAGCTTTCTTTTTAAAAGAACATTATAAGATGTACCATAATTGTTAAGAGTAAATGTCACCAAGTATTAGAATTAATGAGGTTAATCTGCCATCATACAATGTGAAATCACAGATATTTAGAGAGTGTAATGTAGGTACTAGTACATAAGAAACAAGAAAAATAAAGGTGAACATCCATCTGTTACTGGTCTTTGTTTCTTTGTTTCTACTGTAGTAGAGATACCCTCTGGAGCACAGTCAGCCCTACATTTTACACAGCATGTCTATGTACACAGTGTGATTGATAAGCTCTCTTGAGCTTATCAATGTCTATTGCACAATATATAGAATATTATATTCTGTCATTAATTATGAGTCTTAATATCCTTGATTCTAAATTAATCACACATTAGAAAGATTTATATAGCCATATGTTTTATGAGTCTGATATAAAGATTATTTGAAGAGGATTAGAAAATTGAAAAATTGTAGCCATCAATTTGTTAGAATTTAGAGACCAATTATTTGAATATGCAATGAAAAATATTTCTTTTGGCTCCTATTTTCACTCCTCATTATTTTCAGGTAAAAGACATAACATTGAGATGATATATTCTCAAGGTACTTGATTAGGGTAAAATTTAAGGTAAGAAAGTTTAATCTAAATTATACGTCCATTTCTATTTAAACACAATTCTAAAATGTAAAAAGTTTATATGTTCACAAATGAAAAACCAAATCTGAATTAGAATCTTCCTGTAAGGAGAAATGTTGGAAATTGAGCTCAATCTCATTTCACACTAGAACTTTGCTGGGATGCACAAAAATTCTATTAGCTATTTAAGGAATGAAAAAGGGAAATACAAATATCAAACTTGCAAAATGAAATAAGCATGATATCAATCAATCTGCCATATAAAGATGATTTTTAAAACATTGACATTTTAAAATATTGACTCCCTACACACAATGTTTTGATGTTTCTTTCAATTTAAGCCTTACCCTATCTGAGAAGTAGATTCAGAGTGGGGTCGGGAGCAGGTGGGAGGAGTGGGAGGAGAAATGGGAGTAGGAACTGGGATTGGTATCTAAATAAGAAAAAAAAATGCTTTTGGGGTATTTTTATGAGAAAAGATTATTTTAAAATAATAAAAATAATAAAAAAAGAAGTAGCTAGGTGTGGTGGTTTGAATGATAATGTCCTCCATAGGCTGTGTTTGAATGCTCAGTCTCTGGTTGAAGGTACTGTTTTGGGAAGTATTAGCAGGTCTGATCTTGGAGAAGATGCATCACTGAAGGTAAGCTTCAAAATTTCAAAAGTCCATGCTAGGACCAGTTCTGTTATCTCTGCCTCTAACTTATGGATCAGCATTTAGACTCTCAGTTACTGCTCCAGAACCACACCTACCACACTTTTCACTATGATGGTCTAGAGTCACCTCTGAAACAAAAACAGAGCTGGGCAGGGGGGCTCACGCTTTTAATCCCAGCACTCGGGAGGTGGAGGCAGAGGCAGGAGGATCTCTATGAGTTTGAAGCTAGCCTGGTCCACAAGAGCTAGTTCCAGGACAGGCTCCAAAACTAGTCTCAAAAAAATTAAAATAAAAATAAAAAATGGGCCCCCAATTAAACATTTTTAATAAATTTCCTTGGTCATGGTGACTCTTCACAGCAATAAAACAGTAACCAAGACGTTAGGTTTTGCTTACACCTCTCTTTCCTCTCCAGATAGGGAGAAAATGTAATGTAGAGAAACATGCAGGTGAGGAAGAGATAGCTGTTCGTTTGATATTAAAGCAAATACATTATGTGTCTTCCATGTACAATGCATTTCTAGGAGCATTTATTTTTGTACCAAAGCATTTGATATTGAATGCAGAAAATCATCAGTGTTCCTATAGCAACATGAAATGCATTCAAGTATATTAAGTATAATCAACAAAGATATATAATAAATATACAAAATTATTTAAGTTAAAACTTGGTATGTATGCAGCTGTCCCATCCAATAGGTCTAGTTTATTGTAATGTCTTTCAGAATTGAGTAACATAATATCTCCCACAATCTG
Source organism: Ondatra zibethicus (assembly GCA_004026605.1). Lineage (NCBI taxonomy): Eukaryota > Metazoa > Chordata > Mammalia > Rodentia > Cricetidae > Ondatra > Ondatra zibethicus. Next base: position 9,260 of record PVIU01018171.1, read on the forward strand.
CAGCATAATAATCTCTATAGAACTAGATAGAAAAAGAAATTGTGGCAGAAGTAATATAAAATGTCTCATTTATATCATTTTCTTGCTTATAACATGTTCAAAGTAAGGCGCATTTGTTTTCAGCAATCTGGTCTCCAAAAAATAAGATTTCTTATTTATGAAGTTTTGTGAGTTTTATATTTAAATTTCATATTCCATTCTAAGAAGTATCCTTCCCCCATGGTGATGCGTTTTAATAAAAATCAAAGTCCTTTAAAAGAGCCCAAGTCCCTCTACAACACACTGCTACTAAACCACAACCCTGTCGCTGCCACAGCAGCTTCCTCCTTTCACCTGCCACTTCCTCACTCTGTGCCAATCATGAAAATCTTCCTGTTTCTAAAGTAAACCTGATACAATAGCATACTATAGTCTTTACACTATTTTAATTTTCGTGATCTGAGTCTTCACTTAAGTCTCATTGCTTTTTAGTGAGACCCATTGTTACATTCCTACTTACATTGCAATCTTGCCACTTTACCCTTCAAATCTTTCCTCCCCTTCCCTGTTCATTCTTCTCCAAGTGTACTGCTCACTGCTCACTTTCTGACACTTGTTGATTTTGACTACTATTGATTCTCTTCTACTCCCAATGAAGTCCAAGTATTGCTTAGTTAAGGTCTTCATCATTGATTTGTTACTAAAGAGCCCAAACCAATCAACAAGAAACTTCTTGCCCTGGATTCCTCGTTTTCAACTAAAATCTAAAAATTAAATAAAGTAAGCAATAGTAAACATCTGACACCAGCCCAACTTCTCCCCCAGCTCATCCCATTATCTCAGTCTCCAACACTAGCAGTCATTCCCTGTGAACATACCAGCTAAACAATCCAGTAAAACAGGCAATGCACAACCATCACACTCTCTGACAATCCAGAAAGGAAACAGAAACTAAGAAATAAAGCACTTTCCCAATAGCCAGGCGATGGTGGTGCATGCCTTTAATCCCAGCACTCAGGAGACAAAGGTAGGCAGATCTCCATGAGTTTGAGGCTAATCTGGTCTACAAGAGCTAGGACAGGCTCTAAAGCTAGAGAGAAACACTGCCTTGAAAAAAAAAAAGCAAAGCAAAACAAAACAACAACAAAAATACCCTCCCAACAAAGACAAACCCAGAGATCAACACCTAGAACTAAAATCATCTGAAATCCAAATGCCTAGACACCAATATAAAAAAAATCAATAATAGTCAGGGCAATATGTCTCCCCTAGAATCCAGCTATCATACCACAGAAGGCCCTGAATATCCTAGCATAACTGAAGCATAGCATAAAGACCTTAAAGTCAACTATATGAAGATAATAGAGGTTGCAAAAAAGGAAATGAATAAATCTCTTAAAGAAATTCAGGAAAACACAAACAGTTGAAGGAAATGAATAAAACTGTTTGGGTTCTGGAAATGGGAATAAAAACAATAAACAACACAAAAATAGAAGGAATTCTAAAAACAAAAATTTAGGAATTAGAACAGGTACTGTAGAGACAAACTTCACCAACAGACTACAAGAAATTAAAGAAAGAATTTCAGGAATTGAAGAAATGGTTATATCAATTAAGGAAAACATTAAATGTAAAAATTCCTGACAAAAAACATCCAGGAAATCTGGGACAGTATGAAAAGAGCAAGCATAAAAATAATAGGAAAAGAGGAGACGAATAACCCAGAAAATGTTTTCAGCAAAAACATAGAAGACAATTTCCCTAGCCTAAAGAGACAAAAACCTACAAAGCTACAAGAAGCCTACAGAACAGCCAATAGATTGGTCCAGGAAAGAAAGCCTCCTCACCTCATAATAACACTAACATACAAAGTAAAGAAAGAATATTAAAAATTGCAAAGGAAAAAACTAAGTGACATATGAAGTCAGACCTCTTAGAATAGCAACTGGTTTCTTAATGGAGACTCCAAAAACCAGATAGCCTGTACAGATATGCTGCAGATGCCAGCCCATGCTACTATCCTCAGCAAAACTTTCAATCACTACAGATGGAGAAAACAAAATAATCATATTCCATGACAATGTCAATTTAAATAATATCTATCCACAAATCTAGCCCTACAGAAGGTGCTCAAAGAATAAAACTCCAACCTAAGGAGGTTAACTACAACCCTGAAAACACAGGAAATAAATAATCTCAGACTAGTAAAGCCCAAAGAAGGGAAACACATATATACCATCACCACCACCACCACCACCACCACCACCACCACCACCACCACCCGCAACAACAGCAAAATGATTGTCATTGGCCATCGGTATCCCTCAATATCAATGGTCTCAATTCCCTAAAGAAAAGACACAGACTAACAATGGACTCTTAAACAGGATTCATTCTGTTATTTCATACAAGAAACACAATCCATAATCCACGACCCTAGAGAAGCTGAGTGACAAGGTGAATCCTAAGAAAAACATAAATAGATCTCTCTGGGAAAGAGAAATAGAAAAGATCACCTGACAAAATTGGAAGCATGGGGGGTTGGGGGAAAGAAGAGAGGAGAGAAGGGGAATAGGAGGGAAGAAGGGGCAAGGAGAGAAGAACTTGAGGGAATGGGATAGTTGAGATGGAGGGAGGAAAGGGATAGAGAGCAAGATAAGAGATATTTTGATTGAGGGAGTCATTACAGCGCTAACAAGAAACCTGGCACTAGAGAAATTCCCAGGAATCCACAAAGATGATTCCAGCTAAGACCCTAACCAATAATGGAGAAAGTGTCCAAACTGGCCTTGCCCTCTTGTCAATTGATGAGTATTTAAATGTCACCAAAGAACCTTCATCCAGCAACTAATGGAAACAGAGACAGAGACCTGCAGTGGAGCACTGTGCTGAGCTCCCAAAGTCCAGCTGAAGAGTGGGAGGAATGAGAATATGAGCAAAGAGGTCAAGACCATAACAGGGAAACACTGAAACAGTTTACCTGCGCTAATGGGAGCACATGGGGGAAAGAACCAGCGTAGAACCAAACTAGTCCCTCTGAATGTGGGTGACAGTTGGATGGCTAGGGCAGACTGCAGGGCCACTGGCAGTGGCACCAGAATTTATCCCTACTGCTTATACTAGCTTTTTGGAACCCATTCTCTTTGGATAGATACCTTGCTCAGCCTAGATATAGTAGGGAGGGACTTGAACCTTCCTCAAAGCAATGTGTCTTACCTTTCTGAGGAGTGAATGGGAGGTGGGGTAAATGGGAAGGTGGAGGGAATGAGAAGAGGGGAGGGCATAGGAACTGGGATTGGTATGTAAAAAAAAAAAAGAGCTAGTTTGGTTTTTTTTAAAAAAAGGAAACAAAGAAAGAAAGAAAGAAAGAAAGAAAGAAAGAAAGAAAGAAAGAAAGAAAGAAAGAAAGAAAGAAAGAAGCACACCTCAAGATCAAGGATATATATTACCTCAGGGTAACAGGTTAGAGACATTCCAAGCAGATGAACCTAAGAATAAAACTGTTGTAGCCATTTTAATATCTCACAAAATAGACTTCAAACCAAAACCAATCAAAAAAGATAGGGAAGGACACTACATACACACCAAAGGACAAATCCACCAAGATGACCTTTCAATTCTTAACCTGTTTGTTGCAAACACAGGGCACCAAATTTATAAAAGAAACTACTACAGCTTAAATCACACATTGAATCTCACCCACTGATAGTGGGAGACTTCAATACTCCACTCTCAACAACAAATAGGACATCCAAACAAAAACTAAACAGAAAAATACTGGAGCTAACAGGTTATTATAAAGCAAATGGACAAACATATTTACTAAAAAATTCACCCCAAACAAAATGAATGTACCTTATCTGCACCTCATGGAACTTTCTCCAAAATTGATGACATGCTTGGACACAAAGAAAATCTCAATAAATAGTAGAGAATTGAAATAAAACCCCCTGAATCCAGTCAGATGACCGTGGACAAAAGCTAGATATCATCAATAGCAGAAACAACATAAGGCTTACAAACTAATAGAATCTGAACAGCTGCCTACTGAATGACAACTGGAGCAAGACAGAAATAAAGATAGAATTTAAAGACTTCATAGAATTCAATAAAAATGAATACACAGCATATTCAAACTTATAAGACACAATGAAAATGGTGCTCAGAGGAAAGTTCATAGCACTAAATTCCTTCATTAAAAAGTTGGAGAGATTACATACTAGCAAGTTAACAGCATACCTGATAGCTTTAAACAAAAGAAGTAATCATATTCAAGAGAAAGAGATGACAGAAAATAATCAAATTGAGTGTTGAAATCAATAAAATAGAAACAAAGAGAAAGGTATAAAGAATCAATGAAGCAAAGAGTTGGTTGTTTAAGAAAGTCAAGATACACAAACCCTTATCCAAACTAACTTAAACACTCAGACAGAATATCCAAATTAACAATCAGAAGCAAAAAGTGGGGCATAACAACAAACACATAGGAAATTCAAGGAATCTTTAGATCATAATTTAAAAACTTGTACTCCAACAAATTGGAAAAACTAAAAGAGATGGATAATTTTCTCAAGATATACTACTTAACAAAGTTAAATCAAGATCAGATAATCAAGTTAAACAGATATATAACTCTTTTAAGAATAGAAACAGTCATTTAAAAAATCTCCCAATCATCCCCCCCACAAAAAGCCAGGAAAGATGGTGTAAATGCAGAACTCAACTCTATCAGAATATAAAAAAGATTTAACATCAATAATCCCCAAATTGTTCCATAAAATAGAACAGAAGAAATATTGCCAAATTTATTTTATGAGGCCACATTTATCCTGATCTCCAAAGCACATAAAAAACCCAACAAAAAAAGAGATTTACAGACCAATCTCCCTTACAAGCATAGATGCAAAAACACTCAATAGAAGACTTGCAAACCTAATCCAAAAATACATTTAAAAAAAAAGATATCCACAGTGATCAAGTGGGCTTCAAACCAGAGAGGCAGGCATGGTTCAATAATCAAAAATAAGTAAATATAATCTACTATATAAGCACACTGAAAGAAAAAATACACATGATCATCTCATTAGATGTACAAAAGATCTTTGACAAAATCCAAACCGTCTTCATGATAGAAGATATGGAGTGATTAGGAATAAAAGGGACATCCATAAACATAACAAAGACAATTTATAGGAAACCAATAGCCAACATCAAATTAAATGGAGAGAAACTCAAATTAATTCCACTAAAATCAGGAACAAGCAAGGCTGTCCATGTTCTACATATCTAACCAATACAGTACTTAAAGTTTTAATTAGAGCAATAAGACAACTGAAAGAGACCAAAGGGATTAATATTGAAAAGGAAGAAGTATCATTATTTTCAGATGATATGATAGTAGACATAAGAAACCCTAAAAATTTCTCCAGGATACTCCTACAGGCGATAAACACTTTCAGCAAAGTAACTGATACTTAACAACAACAACAAAAGCAGTAGCCTGCTATATGAATGACAAATGGACTAAGAAAGACATCAGGAAATCAACACCTTTCATAACGTCTTTAAATAATATAGTCTTGGGGAATGACTACAAAAGCAAATGAAGAACTTGCATGATAAAATCTTCAAATCTTTAAAGAAGATATCAGAAAATTAAACAATCTCCCACGCTCATGGTTTGACAGGATTAATATAATAAAAATGGCCATCTTACCAAAAGCAATCTACAGATTCAATACAATCCCCATCAGAATTCTAACACCATTCTCCTAAAACATTGAAAGGAGAATTCTCAACTACATAAAGAAAAAAAGAAAAACAAAAACAACCTAAAACAATTCTGAAAAATAAAAGTATTGCAAGAAGTCTCATCATTCCTGATTTTAAGTTCTACTACAGAGTTAGAGTAATAAAAAAACTGCATGGTATTGGCATAAAAGCAATCACATTGATCAATGAAATCAAATCAAGGACATTAAATCCAAATACCTGTGGACACCAGACTTATGATAAAAGAGCCAGAAATACACACTGGAAGAAAGATAGCATCGTCAATAAATGGTGCTAGATAAACTGGATATCTTCTTGGAGAGGAACATAAATAGATGTATATTTATCACCCTGCACAAAACTCAAGTCCAAGCATATCAAAGACCTCAACATAAAACCAGCAACACTGAACTTAATAGAAGAGGGAGTGGGGAATAGCCTTGAATGAATTGGTACAGGAGACAAATTTCTGAACAGAACACTGATATCAAAGTCACTAAGATCAACAATTAATAAATGGGACCTCATGAAACTGAAAAGCTTCTGTAAGGCAAAGAACACCATCAATCAGAAAAAAACAGAAGCCTACAGAATGAGAAAAGATTTTTACCATCTCCATATTCAATAGCAGACTAATATCCAAAAATATATAAAGAACTCAAGAAACTAGATATCAAAAAACAAATATTGCTTATATAACCAAGAACCAGAGACTAGGTAGCCCAGACACCTAGGGTAAAAGCAAAACTACTGTTTAACAAACAAACAAACAAAAATGTATCGATAAAATGACGCCTAATGATCAGGGCCTTAATTAGTTCTCATTAGAGAAGTTTCCTCTTGTAGCAGATAGGAACAGATGCGGAAACCCACAGTCAAACATTGCTGGGAGAGAAAATTCTTGGAGCACTCAACTCTAAATGGGATGTCTTGATCATAGCCCTCCCCTCAGAGCTCAGAGAGGAGTCAGAAGAAGTGTAAGAATCAGAGGGGATGGAGGACATCAGGAGAACAATCCCTCTAAATCAGCTGAGCAAAGCTCATATGAACTCACAGAGACTGAAGCACAGGTCCTACATGGGTCTGCACCAGGTCCTCTGTGAATATATTATAGTTGTCAGCTCATTATTTTTATGGGATTCCTGAGTGTGTGAACAAATGGGTCTTTGATTCTTGCGCCAAGTCTTGGGGCTCTTTTCCTTCTGCTGAGTTGCCTTGTCCAGTTTTTGTTTTATGTAATTATATTTAACATTGTCATGTGTTATTGTTAAAATATGGATATATGATTGATAGATTATAGATAGATAAGCAGATAGATAGATGGATAGATGATAGATAAGCAGAGAGAGATAGAGAGAGATAGTATGTAAAATAATAAGATTCCTTGAGGGTTTATCAAACAGCTTTGGCATTATTTGTTATTTATTCCTCCTACCTTTCTAATTAGAGCCTCATCAATTTTCATTATTTCATCTCAATGTAATATTTCTTCAGTAATTTACTGTTGTGATTTTAAACATATTAAAGTTTATGTGACTTTTTATACACATACATATTCTGTATTTATTAGTGTACCTCAACTGTATATATGAAGTCTTTCAAGTTAAAATGAAGTCATTAGAGCTAGTTTTAATCTAATATGATTAGTATACTTATAAAAGGAAGAAATTCTGATAGAAAAATAAAAACCGTCTTAGGAAAATGCTAAAAAAAATACACACACGGAAAAAGTCATATGAAAAGAGATTGCAGTGATGCATCTATAAGCCTAAACTGCCTGGGGCTATAAAAGAGGCACCTCAGGAGACTCAGCAAGAGAGCATCACTTCTCTGTCACCTTCAGAGGGCAGGAGGCTTTGATTGACTACTTCTCCAGAACCTAAGAAAACAAAGTTCTACTACAAGATTCCAAGTTTGCAATAGTTGTTTCAGCCATCATAGGAGGCCATACAATGACTTTTTATATGAGAGTCTACCTACAAAGCAAACAAAAAGATTACCTCCCAAAAATACCCAGAAAATTAGGAATTTTCAAGTGCTACAGATACTATTCCATTTCTAATGTTTAGCTGCCATCTCTGATACTCTTGAATATAATCCATTCAAACAGAAATGACATAGGAACATACTTACGAGAAAATAGCACTAAATTTCAAGGCTTTAAAGCACAGACATTAAAAACAGAGTTTCAAGAAGTTCTTGTGTGTGTAGTATGTGTGTGTGTCCAGTATACATGTGGACATCAGAACAACTTTAGGGAGTTCATCATCCTCCAAAGTGTATTTGGTCATCTGTGCTACTGTGGCTGTTCTACAGGCTAGTCTCTATATTGTGTCCCAATAGGAGTACTAGGATCACAGATGCTTTCCAGGACATTTAGCTTTTTACATAGGTTCAAGGGATAAAACTCAGGTTGTAAGGCATTTACCTCAGTTTGGTTTACCTGCTGCGCCATCCTGCTAACCCTAAGAACAGATTTTATCAGTAACTTTTACTTTGTTCTTCCTCCCCCCAATTTTAACCTACATAGATCTGTAGGGGATATTTATTTTTTGGAACAGAGTGTTATTTATCCCAGCACTGGCTCCTATAAAAGTGCTGAGATTACAGGTATGAAAATATATAGATTATAGTCAAGAAAAATGGATTAAGATTTTCTTTAGAAAAATCTAAGACACATCAAAAATTTGTTTGTTGTTTGTCTCTTACCTAAATTAATTTTCTCTTAGACTGAGCTTCAGGAAGACAAAGGATTTCCTGTGTTTTTATATGTATTCTTTTGAATACTTAAAAGATATATCTCTTATTGCTAAAATCAAATAAAAGGTAATAAGATTTATAGTAAAAGAAACAAAACCTCATCACAAATAAATTTGGGTCCAGCACATACTATATTGTGTAATACATATGAACTATCACCATTTACCAGCAACTAAGTGCAAAGCAAAAATAGAAAAACAAACTAAAATTTGTACTACAGAACATTTCTTTGTAATTGAGAAAACTTTTATATAACCTGTTCTTAATATTTGAGATATCAAATTAATTTTTCAAGCCATATTTGCTAGCTTTTTCTTACATATAATGTGTGGACAATTACTATAAAGTAATTTTTAGGATAATAAACACATTTACTTATTTCTCTTGTACTAAAATATATTTGCTTTCTTTCTCTCTTGAAATTCTCATTTCTTTTAATTTAACAGATTTTTATCTGATTCTTCTGTGCATTAAATTAATTCATTTTTAAATCCTTAAAATTACCTTAGCCTTTCACCTTAGCTTTTCACACACACACACACACACAAATCTGCTAATCAACAACTGGGTTAATGATGTGAACAGACAGTTCTCAAAAGAAACAAAAGTGGACAGGAAGTTGTGTTTTTAAGTATTCAATATCCCTAGCATCAGGGGAATGCAAATTTAACTTTCTACTTTCAAATACCTTCTCACTGCTACTAGAATGGCTACCATGAAAAAATACCTGAGCTATACTGAAGAAATGCGGGAGAGGATTTCTTTATTCACTGCCTGTGGAGCTGCAGTATGGAGGCACCTCAAAAACTTAACAATACAACTGCAGTGTGACCTCCTGGGCATATTTCCAGAAGACCACATACCCTACCACAGAAATACATGCATATTTGTGCTTATTGATGATATACTCATGATAACAAAGAAATGGAAGCATCATAGGTGTTTATCCACAGATGAATGGGTTATAAAAATGTTTCACATACACATAATAGGATTTTACTCAGCTGTAAATGAAAATGAGATTATGATTTTCCAGGACAATTAATCAGAACAGAAGATATAATACTAAGTAAGTTGATCCTGACGCAGAGAGATAAAATCTGCATGTGCTTTCTCATCTGAAGATCCTAGCTTGTCGTGTATATTATATAGATGAGTGCAAAATTTGGAAACACCTAAAAAACTAGACAGGAAGCCAAGAAAAGATAAATATAGAAGCTAAGAAGGGGCAAGACTGAACAAACAAACTCACGAAATATGAGAAAGGGTAAAAGGTTGGGGAAGTAGTTACAATAGGAAAGTAGAAGAAGCAGAGGGTGGGTAGAAGAGAGGAAGGAGACTCCACTAAACCACATTTTGTTTGAAAATGATGTAATGATATATAATACCTGATATGCTAACTTCAAAAACAATTAAATCTGTGTAAATATAAACCTTATGGAAGAGTAAGTCTATGGTAGGATGAGAGAGCAATGGAGGCCTGCAAAGATAAGGTCGGATCTCAAGATTTAGAAGTCAGTATTGTTTGGAAAAAAAGACAATAGGAGTCAGATTAGGAAGAACGGCAGGACCACAGAGACATAAAGAACATGAGTTATCAAGCAGAAGTGGGAACTTGGGACAAAAGGTGCAGGAAAATTAGCAACAAAAGAAGCACAAACTTCAGTCACACAGGCCTTGGCTGCCCCATTCAATAGTGTGTTCTAGAGCATCGGCATTCTCATCAACTACAAACAACAGATTATCCGTGCTTGAGTCCGCTACATTGATAAAGTGAGCCACCTCTTCAAAGCTTTTCACATAGTAATTTGTGACACACAATACACAGCTGACATTATACACCAATTATTCAATTGATAGCTGTGGTAAAGCTGACAGGAAAAAAATATGGTAGCCATAGTTTCTCCCTATATCAGTTAAGACAAAATGTCCACAGTTTTGGGGAACTGGAGAAATGGGTCAACAGCTAAGAATACTTGCTGCAACCATATAGGATCAGAGTTTAATTTCCAGTCCCTACGGATGGCAGCAAGCAACTGTTAGTAACTCTAGGTCTAGGGTAGCTGAAACCCTCTTTTAGACTCTAGAATCGCCTGCACTTGCATGTGCACACACCCAAACAGACACATAATTAAATAAATCTAAAGTATGTATATTATTTTTATTCTTTTATTGATAACACTTTCATTTAGACCCAATGCTTTAAATATATAACACCTTTAGCACTAAAAGATTTTGTGGATCTTTGCTATTCTGTTTGTTTGCTTGCCTGTCTCTTTGAGCATGTCTGACTATGCTGTCCAGGCTATCTTTGAAATCACAGTCATCCTACCTAGTGTCCTGAGTGCATGGATTATAAGTGTATGCTATCACACTTGGTTTTATCACACTAAAAAAAAATAAAATAAAACAAATTTTATCACTACCTCTGGTATTTCTTAAGTCAAATATATTTTCTAATTACAAACTGTTATTATCCATATCCATTTCTAGTCTGCCTTACACTGGAATATAAATTGCGTGATGCTAGGCAAACTTTGGCTTCGTTTTTATATCTGAGACAAAACAAACCACAAAGTAAGCAGTTAATCACTTGTGCATACAATTTTAGTTGTAACTATTTTTGAAATCTTTCTAGAAAAGACATTTCAAACACAGTACTTTGCAAAGTTCAGGAATTTTAGGGGTCAGGGGGACAAATGCAGGTCCTCATTTCAAGTTTTTACTAAATGTTTAATACCACCTAGTATCCAGCTCTATTCTGCCTTCACCCTTTTCTCTCATGAAGAAACGTTTTAAAGGAATTGTCCTTATGAAACAATCGATGTTTCACACTGGAGTTCTTGACTTTTCTTCCAGTTATTCTCCACAATCATTATTTTTACATTTCTAGCCATACATTTCATGTGAAAAAAAAAATATGTGTGTGGTAGGAAAGTAAAACAACTTATTCTGCAAGCATTTTAACAGTGAGTGTTAATGTCAGACCTATTCAAAAGAGGCCAGAGCCCGTTCGCAGGGAATCTGCTCCGGGTGACTCAATCGATCATGAAGCCATTGCTTGACACGCACAGACAAGGAAAAACACTTAGAAAGTGCAGATGAACATATTCGCTGACAATGCATAGCAATTTGCAGGATGTCACATTTGGCTCATTCTCTTCATACCATTGCATCTGTTAGGATAAATAGAAGACTAATTTTCATATTGTTCCTATCTTCTGCAGTATTTGGTGCTTGGGTAACAGAGTGGGATAAGTCACTAATGAATGGAATCATATTGTTCTCCTGCCCCTTCCTCTCTGAGTCACTGCCTGGCTGCCAGACGAGTGTGTAGCTCGGATGATGGATAACAAAATCTACAACCTTTCACCTCCAAGTCACTAGTTTGAAATCAAGCTTGTTGAGCAATAGAAGACATTTGTTTCCATTGGCAGCTCATCACGAGCTTGCATGAAATGAATGACTAGTCCCTATTTGCTTACTGAACCTGAAAGGATAGCTACTTGCACTAAAAAATACATTGTGCTAAGAGTTAAGCCTCAGTTATTATATTAATATCCCATATACAGGCTGTAAAGTTAATACACAAAATTAGATCATATTTAACTTTCATTAGCCTGGGGTTTTACTGGCAGGGATTAATTTATTATCGTTGTTTTCAATAATAAATAATTATCACTGTAGATTTTTAATAATTAGGACAAAAATCACTAGCAAAAATTATGTGATATTTAAGGTCTTGACTTTTTATGATATAAGCATTTAGAAAAATTTTAATTTTTATTACAATTTAGTTCAACATTTAATATTGCAAAAGTAAATCCACATATGGTAATGTTTATATATTTTTATGTGTATGTCTACATGTAAGTCTGTACATCATGTATGTATAGTGTTTGCAGAGATCAGAAAAGGGCATCATACCCTTTGGGACTGAAGTTACAAACCTCTGTAAGTTGCCATATGGGTGCTGGGATTTGAACCTGGGGCCTCTGAAAGAGCAACCAATACTCTTAACTGTTGAGGCATCTTTTTGCCAGGAGAAGTTATTTCTTGAAGACAGTCTGAGATAGGGAAACTATATCTTCATGTGTTCAAATGGCGTGGGTTCTAGAGAGTGAATGATTTAACATAATTGCACTAACTGGGGCCTCACATGCCTAAAACCCATTAAAATATAAAAGGTAGAAAGAGAAGTAATTTTATAGTGTTTAAATATATATGTTATAAACCTTCTGTATTTACAGTATCAAGAGACCCTATCTTACACTTCCAATAGCGGTTAGGCTCATCATCAGAGATACTAAAGAACATTCCACAGTCCTTTCTGTCAGGATCTAGTGTTGCACACTCTCATTTACTAGGTATCTTCACAGTTGTGACAGACTTAGGATCTAGTGTTGTACATTCCTGTGAACTAGGCACATTCCCTGCTGAAGTGACAGAGTGCCTGAAAATGAACATAAGAGAGAAAGGTTCATTCTGACTCGCTGAGAAGTTATAGGTCATCATGGTGGGAAAATACGGCAGCTAGAGGAACTTAGTCAGTGGAAGCAGGAACATTCAGAGGATGGTCAGACCACAATTTTTTTTTTAAATGCCCACAACAGAACCACCAACTGGGGAATGTTTTTTAAAGACAAGAGCCTATGAGGAAGGTTTCAGACCATAATATCCTCTTTAACCTTTTGCCCAATCTCCTGGCACTACTTAAGTTAGAAATCTATATCTAACTTGCTTTCTATAATAAAATGAAAATGGAAAGGGCATGTATTATTTTCTATTGTTCCAATAAGCACAGGAACAGAAATCAACCTTGTACAGACTTTCCATACCCCGAACTCCTGTTCCCAGTACAACTTCATTTATTATAAGCAATATTTTTTCTTTCAATATTGGTTACTTGAGGATTAGGGAATATTCAGTCATTGCTGAAGTATAACCTAGCCTGCTCTGACAAACATTTCTTTCATAAAAATGACATCAATACCAAAAGTTATGTCTGGAGACTTGACAGTGGCCCAGGCTCGAGGTACTGAAAACACAGGACAGGAAAGGATGGAAGTGTAAGTGTCAAAGAACTAGAAGATCCATGCAGAAGGAAGGAAAGCAGGGATCTTACCACTTGCTATTTGCTTTCAAGGTATACAGAAGAGAGGGTTATGGGAACTGGTTTCTCTGGGAGATCATTGGAATACTAAAGTTACTGTGACCCACATACCTGTCCTGAGGCAGACTCTGGTTTGCTTACTGACTCTTTGAAGTGTGCATTTTCTTTGAGGAAATGAGGAAAGATGCTTCAAGGCTAGGACAGGAAACCCAAAGCTTTAATGGGAGTAAATCATCACGTTTTTTCACTAGAACATTAACACAAGCCATATTTTCGTATCCATAAAATTTAGTCTACTCACTACACTACATATCTATAAACACTGAAAACACTAAAAATTGATTCAATGAACAACTGCAAGTATGACCATTGCATCCACAGGAGGAACGTATTAAATCAAAATAAAGAAGCCAAAGAGGAGAAATAAAAGCTTTTGTCTACATTTCAAAGAATTTAGAAAATTGAAAATGGGAAAATATCAGAAAATTCATGTTACTTAGACATACAGACTAATTCTTCAGGAGGCAGAGACAAGAGATTGGCACAGGTTTAAAGGTATCTTGTTAAACAAAATGAGATCCAGACCAGACATGGATATATAAACTTGGTGGTAATAATAATAATAATCAATAAAAGACTAAAGTTGAAGGAAAAAAGTTGCAACTGATGCAGTTGGAAGTGGGTATATCTGTAGTGTAATACAAGAGCAGTAGTGGAGCAAGAGTACTCTGGAAGAATGGACTACACTGCCAGAGGCACACATTTGATATTTTACACACTGGATATGTATGTAAAACTAAAGAAAGAAACTTACAGTCACACTTCCTCAAATTTCATTCCTAAATTTCTTTCAGTATCTTCAAAATGTTCGAAAAGTTTAAGGATATCCACAAGATTCCCTTGGCCAACAACTTAAACAAATTTTACCCAATCCCACCAGTAGAAGCCTTGCCTGACTAAAGCAGAAGATCAGTTCAGACTGTATTCTCCATACTAAGTTTCCACACCACCCCACAAATGCCCTCCCCCAATTCCAACTATCTCTCCCCACACTCTTGCCATCTATTCCCTGGTTCAGGAACCAGATCCCTCACCCGCCCACAACCCACCCCCAAGATTTATTCTATTTCTCTTTCCCCAGGAGGTACATGCACCCCATCTCCCAGAACCCCCCTTTTTAATTAGCCTCTCTGGGTCTGTGAAATGTAGGTCACTTATCATTTACTTAATAGCTAATATCTATTTATAAGTGAATTTGTCTGTAAATTTCATGATTTTTTAAAAACAACTGAGTAAAAACTTCATTGTATAAATTGCCACAGTTTTTTTATTCATCCTTTGGTTGAAGGACATCTATGTTGTCCTTCCGAGTTCTGGCTAATATGAATAAAGCTGCTATGAATATAGCTGAGCAAGTGTTTTTGTAGTAGGATGGAGCATCCTTTGGGTATATGCCCAGAATTGGTATAACTGGGTCTTGAGGTAGATTGCTTCCAAATTTTCTGAGTAACTGCCATATTGATTTTCATAATGTTTTCACAAGTTTGCACTCGCACAAGCAATGGATGAGTGTTTCTCTTGTTCCACATCCTTTCCTGCACGAGTTGTCATTTGTGTTATTGACTCCTAACAGTAGGAGCGAGTGTGTCTCTGACTCTTTTGCCTACTCTTGGAACTCTTTCCCTTCTATTGGATTGCCTTGCCAGTGTATGTATGAAGGTGCTTGCCTTATCTTATTGTATCTTGTGTTGTGTTTGGCTGTTGTCTCTTGGAGGCCTACTCTTTTCTGATGGGAAACAGAGAGGGAGTAGATGCTGGGAAGGAAGATGGGAAGAAGATGGGAAGAGTGGAGGGACGGGAAACTGTGGTCAGAATGTGTTGTATGAGAGAAAAAATTATTTTTAATAATAAAAAAGAAATAAAATATTCACTCAAAAATTTAAATGTTTTAAAAGTTTAATGGTAAGAAAACATGCAATCCATATAAAGGTATAAATATTAAAAATATAAAATGTAAAGAAATTATAATTTAGCTAAGTCATACATGCCAAGTAAATGTCTTTCAATGCTATCTGGAAAACGATGTTTTCAGATAAAATAAGAACAACTAGACTCTCTGAAACAAAGGGAACACTTTTCCATTGCTGGTAGGAATGGAAATTGTACAGTCACTTTGGAAATAGTATCATAGTTTCTCTGAAAATTGGGACTGGATCTACCCCAAGGTCCAGCTATGCCACTCTTGGGCATACACCCAAAGATACTCAATCATACCACAAGGACACTTGTTCAGCTATGTTCATAGCAGCTTTATTCATAATAACCAGAACCTGGAAACAACCTAGATGTCCCTCAATTGAAGAACGGATAAAGAAAATGAGATACATTTACACAATGAAGTATTACTCAGCTGTTAAAAACAACATCATGAAATGCAAAGGTAAATGGAGGAACTAGAAAAAAATCATCCTGAGTGAGGTAACCCAGACCCAGAAAGATAAATGTTGTATGTATTCACTTCCAAGTGGAATAAGTGAATATCAGCTGTAAATTTAAGGATAATCATGCTACAATCCACAGATATAGTGGCTATGTAAGAAGGAAGGCTCAAGGGGGGCACATGTATCTCCCTGGGAAGAGAAAACAGAAGAGATTTCATGGGTTAACTAGGGGTGGGTAGAGATGGGAACATGAGGAGGCATCAGGTAGGGGTGACGTGAGGTGTGAGGGGAGGAGTACTGAAAGAACTGACTGGAAAGGGGGTCATTTCAGGGTCAGGTAGAAACCTGATGCAAAGGAAGCTCCCAGAATATACAAAGATGACCCCAGCTAAGACTCCTAGCAAAAGGAATTAAGTAGCTTGAACTGACCACCCCTCCTGTGACCAGACATGACTACCAGTAGAGGGATTGGGATACCAACCCAGCCACATAACCTTCAACCTACAGTCTGTCCATCTATGGGATGTGATGGGAAAGAGTGACAAGAGATTGTGGCAGTGACCAACCAATGACTTGTCCAGTCTGAGACCCATGCCACTAGAGTGAGCCCATTTCAGACACTGCCTGGAGCGCCAGGATCCGGAGGCTGAATGGCCCAGAGACCTAGGAAAGAACCAAACACGACTGGAGGAAAAAACCTGCAAATGTAATGATGCCTAGTAATATTTTGTTCTAGACTGGCTCCTAGCTCAATAGTCATCACCAGCACCTGGTAGAAGCAGATGCAGAGACCCACAATCAAACATTAGTTGGAGCTCAGGGAATCCTGCTGAAGGAAGGGAGGATTATTGTAGAAGCCAGATGGGCCAAGGATATCACACACACACACACACACACACACACACACACACACACACAAAACCTACACAATCAGCTAGCCTGGGCTCATAGGGACTGAACCAACAACCTTGGAGCCTACGTGGAATTTGACTTAGGCCTTCTGCATATGTGTGGCAGTCGTGTATCTTGGTCTTCTTGTGGGACTCCCAACAGTGGGATTGGGACTCTGACACTTTTCCTGGCTTTTGGAGCCCTACTCCTCCCTCATTCTGGGTTGCCTTTCCCAGTCTTAATACATGGGGAGGTGCTTAGTCTTACTACAACTTGATATGCCATTTTATTTGTTGATATCCATAAGAGATCTGCCCTTCTCTGAAGAGAAATGAAGGAGGAAAGGGAGTGGAATGGGTGACAGAAAGGAGGTTGGGGACAGCGACTTGGAGGAAATGAAGGAGGGGAAAATGTGATGGGGATATAAAATAAGTGAATGAATGAATAACTACCACTAGCACACACCCTGGTGTTTCACTTTAAGAGTGAAACTATCTTCTATCCCAGGATCAACAGGATATAGCAAGACCTCAGGTTAATGACTACAGACTGAAAGTTTTCAATTACGTGTAAGACAAGAATCAGTGTAGATTATCATATGACAGAGAAATGTATAACAATAAAAAATGAAATGATCAAGACAGTCTTTCCTTGTGATAATTTATAGAATTATATTTTTGTTGGATGCAGATATTTAGTTGATCTGTTTCATTGAAGGTGTATGGATCAGTGAGTCAAATTAAGAAATAAGGGATAGAATTGTTGATACACACACACACACACACTTTTCCCTGTAAAATAAATAAATAAATAATTTGTGTGAGCAGTCCTTGGAAAGTACTAAGTTGTCTGCTGTGGCCAGCGGTCAGTTCGGTTTTTTCAGGCTCAGGGTTTAGCTTGTATTCACATCAGCAGAGGAACAAAGGGACTAAACTCTACTTGCCAGCTACTTTGTCCAAAGTCACAGCCTTCGGGGCTCATCATTCTTCCTGAGCTTGTTTCATGAGAAGCAGTTTTCTAATGTCACTTACTAACTTGATTGTTACCTCATAAGCAATTCCATGGTTTCTGGAGAACTGTATCTGTACCTTTTGAACTTTCATGATGCTGTGAAAGGCTGGTCTCATTTCTTGCTCATTTTAATTTATTTATTTATTTTTTTGTTGTTGTTGTTCAGACTATCCTCTCACTCCCCAAGCGATTGATTCACCAGGTAAGATTTCCATTAGCCTTAACTGCAATGCTGCTGTTGGTTCTCCTCTCCTGACAAAAGCCATAATAAGTGATATTCAGAGTCATTATTTTCTCTAATGTCAGTAAGTAAGTATAAAAGGCCAAAGAAATAGATTTTGCTATTCACAAATATATTTGATATAGGTATTTTAACATTGTATTGGCTATAAAAACACTTTAAAGGGTAGTTCAATTATGATTTTATCTCATTTCTAATTCTTTTTCTGTGTGTGATGAGAAGCACTAGAAGACACAGGTCACTAATATTAGTGTCTAGATTCTGGTCCCAGCTGGGCACGTCACCTCGCATGTCTAGGTTAAGTTTTCTAAGCCTCTTCTTAGTCTATTATCTGTAAAGTGTAGACCTAAACTCTGAAATTGGCCTAAGTTTTAAACAATTGTTTCTAATTTTTTTTAAAAAAAACATTTTTCTAATGTTAAATCTTCAAGTGCTAAGATCATCAGCAAGTATATTTTACCTTACATTTATTGCAATGTATTCAGTAGGCAATATCTATGCTTCTAAAATTTTACAAGTTATGCCTCATTGTCAGAATTACAAAATTTGCAAGAAAGATCAACACATGCATGAGTTGCCATGGTATATAATATTGTTTCCATTTAAGACCAGCTCTCAGAGCCTAAAACTATTTATTGTATAGGCTTATTAGAAAAGAATTTAATCCTACATCAAATAAATAAGAAAAGACAAATCTTCCTTGTGGGGAATTTCAAATATTAAGTATTAAAATCAAGAATAATAGGAAAGCAAGATTATAAGAGCCCCAAGCTAAAGAAATGCTTCAGCAGTTAAGAATGTCTACTGTAGCTGAGTGGTGGTGGTGCACGCCTTTAATACCAGCACTAAGGAGGAAGAGGCAGGTGGATCTCCGTGAGTTCAAATCCAGCCTGGACTACAGAGTGATTTCCAGAACAGGCTCCTAAGCTACACAAAGAAACCCTGTCTTGAAAAAGAAACAAAACTAAAATAAACTAAAACAAAGAAAGAAAGAATGTCTAATGTACCTACAGAGAATCCAGGTTAAATTCCCCTTGAGAATCTCTGGCAGCTCATAACCAGAATATATATATGGAATATAGCATCGTTATCTTGCCTTCAGGGGCACATGTACTCACATGCACAGGCCCAAAACATACACACAATATACATATTTTTTTAAAAAAAAACTAAAGATTTCTTTTTTAAAAATTAGACTAGAAGAACCCCAAAGTTGTAAATATTGCACAAAAGTTTCACTTATGAATGCTAAAATTAGTGGGCAAAATTTTACAAGAAAATAAGATACTAACATGACCCAAAGAATCATGTGTTACATGTGTGATTTTTTTTATGGCGATAACCTCATATTGACAAATATATTTTTGATATTCTTCTTAAAGCTCAATTCTTCCTCTATTGAGAATGGACTCACAAAGAATAGACTACGCTTGCAGTGGGGAAGCCTGACGCACAATGAGTGCACCTGACATCCTTCATATACGAGAGGTTGTATCTTAAAGAAGACTGACTTCCATCTCAGAGAGCTACAGCTGTCAATAGCTCCTCAGCAAGGGGTAGAACTTCCTGCCTGCCTCCCTTCTCCACGTAGGAATTTGATCTGGCTTGAGCTTGCACATACTCTTGTGTATTCTGTTACCACTGCGGGGACCTCAAATATGTGGCTGCTGTTGTGTCCAGAAGATATTGTTTTCATATAGCCATTCTCTGTCTCTGGTTTTTCCAAACTTTCTGCCTGTTCTTCTACAGTGATCTCTGAGACTTGAGAAGATGTATTTATTATGTAATCCCATTTAGGACAGAGAATTCTACAGTCTCCACACCTTAATCAGGTATGGGTCTCTGTGTTAATGAGCATCTACTGCAAATACAAGGTTCTCTATGGAGGTTCAGAAATGATTTAGTCTATGGATATGACAAGGAGTCATTAGTGGCTGGTTTAATACTATTTCTATCTAGCAGAATTACAGTAGTTTCTCCCCTACAGTCTATATCATGTTTAGGCATAGGTTCTGTGCCCCAACAATTGTGCCAGTTATGAGTTTCATCTTGTGAAGAGAGCCTTAAAGCCAATCATAAAGTAATTGTTTATTCCCATGATGTTCATGAGACTGTAGCACCCAGCAGGTATGTCTAGCTGGGCTAGCCATTTATTATTGTAGCTCACAGTCGTCACAGTTGGGTAAAGAAGATTACTTTACTTTTCCTGTAGCATGGGTAATACCTTCTAGCACTATGAAAATGAACCAGTAGGTCAGTATTAGAATGATAAGTCCATGTTATGTGAATTAAATATAAGGAGTCTTTATCAGTGAGGACTTATCATCAAGTTCTGGAGGGTAACTGTGGAGGCTGAAAAATGCAGGTCCATTTCCATCTTGTCTGACTGTCAGAGAGTTTGGAGATTGACCAGCATTTCCATGTTCCAACTCAGGATGTGATTGCTTGGTTCTTTTAAAATTAAGATAGCTCCATGCCATCCTGACAGGTGGTCAGGATATGCAAATGAACTTCTGCTCCTTCTTTTGTAATTATGAGGTCACCTGGGGAAGTGCATGTAGTAGGGGGCCACTTGTTTGCTCCCAGCTGCTCAGCCCCAAAATAATCACACAGAAACCATATTATTTGCAATACTGTTTGGCCAATAGCTTAAGAGTATTTCTGGATAACTCATATCTTAAATTAACCCATCTCTGTTAATCTGTGTATCACTACAAGGCTGTGGCTTACCAGGTAATGTTCCAGCATCTGTCTCTGGCAGTGCTAACATGGCTTCTCTCTGACCTGGCTCCTTTCTCCTAGCATTCAGTTTAGTTTTCCTCAAACTACCTCTGTTCTGCCCTGCTACAGGCTCAAGCCAACTTTCTTTACCTATTAATGGTAATCACAGCATACAGAGGGGAATTCCACATCAAGTGCGGTCTTCAGAATACGTGATCTAGAGCAGTTTTGCTACCTAGACTACAGAATGCTAATGATTTGGTATCTCAGGGTGATATAGCAATTGGCTGTGTGAGTTATCCTTTGTATCATGTTAATAAAGTCTTTTGTTACCCCCCTCCATTTACTTCGGATATAAAAACTGTGGAAAAATAAATGTGAGCAATTTCAGGATTTCAGTACTCACTGAAATACCCTCCCGGTATTATTCTATGTTTTCTGTCTTATTATTTTTATGCATCTTCATATTCTTTACTTATATTTCTTCAGTTACCATGCCCCTACCCTGATAAGAGGTGATTCTCTCGAGGCCAGTTCTCGATAGGTAACCAATATAATGGGCAATAGCCTGTAGTATTTGGAAGTCTATGGGACCCCAGTCATTGGGATCACAGAGGTCCTTGCCCTGGTAGGTAGAACTATGGAAACCAGGAATGTTAGACACACAATGCTGCCTTTACAAATAAAAGCATGAGACATTTGCCTTTCTGGGTGTGAATTACCTCACTCAGTATAATTTTTCCATCTCCATACATTTACCTATAAATTTCATCACTTTATTTTTCTTAATAGATGAATAATATTCCACTGTCTAAATATACCAAATTTACATTATCCCCTCGTCAACTGATAGACATCCAGGCTGTTTCTGTATTCTGGATATTGTGAAAGGAGCACAATGAACATGGATGAGCGGGTATCTCTGTAGTAGGATACAGAGGACTTTGGGCATATTCCCAAGTGATGTAACTTGATCATGGGATTGATTTATTTCTATCTTTTTGAAGACCTTCCACCCTGATTTCCACAGTGACTCTTCGAATTTGTATTCCCATCAGTAGTGAATAAATGTTCCCTTTCCCCTGCATACAGGAATTAGCTTTGTCTTTCTGACTGAGATATGATAATATCTCAAAGAAGTTTTAATTTGCATTTAATTTGCATTGATAATTAAGGGTTTTAAACATCAAATGTAACAAATTGTAAGCATTTTCAATTTTATCATTTTATACAGTGAAATTGCATAAACTAATACAATGTATAGATTTGTTATGTATACATGGTGTAACAATTACTGTAATTTATTTAATTAGCACATCTCCCACCTCGGAGTCCGCCATTTCTTTTGGATGTTTAACTAGAGTAGTCACTGTGCTGCTCATCTGCTCTCCAGAGCACTCTCTTCTTACGGCTCAAAGTCCACGCTCTTTAACCCACCATGTTCTCTCCAATTCCCCTGCCTGCCAGCCTCGGGGACTGACCTCATACCTCTGCTAGGAGCTCTGCGTAAAAAGTAGCACCACTAGCAGTGTTAAATTGGAACTTACATTGCATAAAAGGTGAACCAATGGAAAACACAACTTTCTTCCACTTTATCTTTATTTTTTTTCTTTAAAATACAGAGTACATAAATAAATTACAACGTGTGAATGAACTTTTATACAAAACATATTTGTGCAATAAAAATTCATAGCAAGATGGTTATGTGATCTGAAGCTAATAATTCTATGAAGTCTAAAAAAATACATCTTTAAAGCATGCATTTATATGTCACCACAAGTGCATCTAAAACACAATTTCCTAACAGCTACATGGGTATCCTTTTCCCTTCCAGTTCTGTCTTCCAGAAAACTAAGTAGCCATAGCTTTCTATACTCCCACCAGTGCCTTTGCACACTGTGTGAGAGTTATAACAGAGCTAAGGATGCCTTATCTGGACAGATTATTAATGATTTTTAATTAAAAAAAGATCCCTATTCACCAGAAAGAGCTGTCTCTGTCAGAAATTTCTACCAAAGTCCTTACTCAAGAATCCACAATGGTTGCCCAAATTCCCTCTCTCCAACATGTACACTCTGTTTTTAAAATCATTTTTGTTAAAGAGTAACTTTGAAGTTCACCCAGAACCCCTCAGCTGCATCTAACTAGACCTCTAAAATCATTCAGCTTCCAGCTCTCCTAACTGCTGCTATTTCCTTCCTGTGACTGCCCCAGAACAAACACATAAGCTCAGGATCACGGTACACCAGGTATCTCTTGTAATACATCCCTCATTTTCCATGCTCAGAAATAGGTTGCTAAATATATTTGTTGCTATGCTTTTTTTGTCTGCTCTTACATTATCCTACTAACCCTAAGTCTGCATAGTACAGCATAAGAATCCTACTAACCCTAAGTCTGCATAGTATAGCATAAGAATCCTACTAACCCTAAGTCTGCATAGTATAGCATAAGAATCCTACTAACCCTAAGTCTGCATAGTATAGCATAAGAATCCAAGTTCATAAAGGTTTGAATAAATACAGTGCTTGTCCATTCTGGGATAAAAGATAGCTCCTCCCCAAAACAATGATAGAATAGAGGCCTGAATGCCACAGTTGACAGAATGGCACAGCAAATGAAAGGACTGCCAAAAATAGTTCAAGCCAGAGAATCAGGAAACTGGAGAAAGGATGCCCCCAGCTGTACATCCTTGACATTACTGATAGAATATTGATTCTCTGAGTATTTAGATTTGAAGCACAAATTTAAAAACATGTTAAAAAAGAAAAAAGAAGGAAAAGGTAAGTACTCTGGTAATCACATTTCCATGCCTTCTTTGGCAGAAGGTCTGAGACTAGAAAAGGAAGACTGGGTGAAGAGGAGCATAAGGCACTAATGGGTCATTTCAGAGAAACAGAAGCAGGGAAGAGGAAAGGAATTCAGTTCCACAAACAACCTAGTTGTAACATATTCATACAGAACATAGAATCGTCTATAGAAGAATATACTAGAGGAGTAGAACACAAACTGAATCATCAGAATTGTTAATACAAAGGAAATAATGAGAGATCAGGAAAGACAAATGGTATTTAGCAAGACAAAAGATTCAATGACATATATATATATATAAAATGTATATGTATGTATGTATGAGCAATCACAATCAGTAGAGATGTACTAAAGTTTCAAAATAACAAAGCACAGCAACTCTGTAAGTAAATAATTTAGCAAAATACGTGAAGAATCACATTATGCTGAATTAAATAATTTTCAATATATAGAAATATGCTCAACTGCACTTACATCAAGAGAACATGATTTTAAAAAAAGAGAGAACATGATTTAACTGTAACAAAATACTATTCACTCATTTCAGTAGCAAGTGTGGATATATGTGTGTGTGTGTACATATATATAATGTATATATATATAATTTTTAAGTATTTATTACATATTCTCTCACAATTCAGAGAAAAGTAGTTAAACCATGGCTCTCTACACACCCGGGAATCAAAGAGACTATTATTTGCTCCATCCAAGAAACTGTAAACCTAAATACAGGAGGATTCAACATTATAGGCTCAGACTAAAATTGAAGGACAGGGGCTCTCTGGAGTTGGGTCTGCATTGAAAGATGACTGGAGAAACGAGTCCGATGTCCGCACATAAGGCATCACTACAAACAAATGCCTCATTTGTTAAGTAAGAAGAGAGCATTTATGTGCTGCTTGCTGCCTCTACGTTTCACTTTTGTTCCATACAGGGCCCCAGGCCTGGGACTTCTTCATTCTCAACTGCTATCCTAAATGCAAATTGTTCTGGGGAAAACAACCACAGACACCCCAGATTATAATTTTCTACTTTGCTAGGTATGTTTCAATTTATCTAAGTTGACAAAACTCCGTCCCAAAGTTGAACATGCTCAAGGAGACCTTCAATTACAATCCTTAGGAGACTGAGTGAGTCAGGAGGATCTTGGGTTTGAGGTCAGCCTGGACTCCACATTAAAACCATGTCTCAACAAACATTTAATCATTACAAACATGGAAAGAATTCATGTCTCGCCATGTATAAGATCCTGGGTTCAATCACAATAGCTAGATAAATAGGTAGCTAGGTAGATAGAGGGGCAAACAGACAGATAATAGACAACAGATTGACTAGACAGGTGTATATATAGATAAATGTACTGAGTATGTGGCTTATTGGTGCCACAAATATTCAAAAGCCTAACATTAAGCATAGGAAGTGCCAATTAATATTTTGTTTTACATCAGAAGTTCTCGCCCAAAACACTACTAACCTTACGGCCCAAATACTTTGTTATAGGTGACTGCACTGCCCCATGCATGGCTTTGTTCAGCATCACTCCTAACCTTTTCCCACAAGGTGCCAGCAGCACATGCTAAAGTCACAGGAATGTATATATTGCCAAATGTTCCCCAAGTGGGAGGCACTGTTCCAAGGTGGGAATCATCAGTTAAAAGTAATCACATAGAGAAGTAAAAATTTTGTTTTTCAAAGCGGTCTGTACAGAAATAAAAACATTCATTAGGAAATCTTATCAGCAAAGCTAAAAAAAGTACAAACTCATTATATATTTCCTTTATCTCTGTAGCTATACAGTTAGGAAATGGAAAAAAATGATTAGATAATCCTAATGAAGAAACATTTTTATGCCAGAACCATTCTGTTTTTATTACTGTGGCTCTGTAGCATAATTTGAAATCACTCTTTTTAATTATGATTGTTTTGCCAAATTTGAATCGTTTTTACTTCAATATAAATTTTAGAATTTTTCAGCACATTTTTATTGAGTTTCTTGGAATTTTGCATCATACACACCAGTCATACTCACTTCCCAGTCCTTCCATGTCTGCCCCTTGTGATTTCTGGACACAACACTTTGGAAAACAGCGTTTTTACTTTTTTATTTATCTATCATTATGTTCTATTTGCTTGTTTGTTTTAGACAGGGCTTTATTATGTAGCCCAGAGAGGTTTCAAACTCACTAGGTAGTGCAAGATGGCCTTGAACTCCTCCTATATTTGTATTCTGTGTGCTGAAGTTTAGGTGTGTGCAATTACCCTCTGAACTGTCATTACACTTTAAAATCCCACTTAACTATTGCTTTTCTTTAAAACCACGGTATTGCCAGGCATGTTAACACATGGTTTTAATGCCAGCACTTGGGAGGCAGAGTCAGGAGAATCTCTGAATTCAAAGCCAGCCTAGTCTACATAGCAAGTTCCTGGTCCCAGGACAGCTAGGACTACATAGATACCATCCCAAAAGAAAACAAACAAACAAACAGCATCAAGTAGAAATAACAATAAGTAGTTATACTTGTATTGGTCCTATGTAGATCTTACTAAAAATATTACTGGTTCTTCTACTCTTAGTATATAAGCAAAAGCTTTTATTCTCTAAAAAAGGTAATCACATGTCCTTTGCTAAGGAGCAGCTACATAATTTTAACATAAGATCTTATATGTAATCAATATTCACTTTATTTATTACAATAAATTATTATCAACTATTAGTAAAAATTAATACAGTTGTGATGAATGTTTATGATATAAACCAAACAAAAATAGTATTTGTCAGCTCCATTAATAATTATTTATTGTCCCATGTAGCTCCTGTTTTCATTTAGTTGACCTTGCTTACATAGGAAGGTGAAAATGAGTTTAGTAAAGCTGTTTCGTTTGCAATCAAAGCTGAGTGATTGTCAATATATAGGATATATCATTTCCTTTACCTCCATGTTTACATGTCTGTAATGATAGTAAAAACTGATTGTCAGAACACCACGGATGATATCTGAAGCCTGTACTCTATCTTTTGATGTAGACAAGTTCATCAAATAGGGATTAGACTACATAAAGATTAATTACCCTTTCCCAAGAGTTAGTTCTAGATGATTTGTTTTAATTGATAACCAATGGTATACATACCAGAAGTTATCATCTGTGAAATTGGATAAAGAGTCTTACAATGAGAGAAACAGACAAGAGAAACAACAAAGAGAGATCTTTGTCATCTCACAAACAGAATTACTGAGAAGGAGGACATCCATAGCACACAGAAAAAGAATGAACAAACTTCCTATCTTAAGATTGTTGTCTTTGTCATTGGAACGCTGCAATATTGAAAATATTCCCCATTTCTCTTGCACAACCAATTTTCTCTGTTGTGTTAATTATAGTTCCAAAGAAAGGAAATGAAAAATAGAGAGACAGAGAGAAACATTGAAAGAAGGGCAAAAGCAAAGAAAGAGGGGAAATTTTTTCTGTAATAAAACTATCCTATAAGACTAAGGCAATGGGTTGGCTTCCTTTTGCATTGCTTTTTAATTTTAAACCCCACCAAAATTTAACTTAGTAAGCAATTATGCTGTCTCACTTTGAAAAAAGATAAGGAAATTTAATCAGTAAAATGACAGTGTTAATTCATCTTGATTTTGAAATTTAAGTATATGTTATAAAGAACCATTTTATGTAGTTTTTCTCACGTTGTTCAGTCTGACTCAAAAAAATCCACAGTGTTTAGAAATTCTTGTTTTTTGGACATTTAAATATTTTGCATTATTTACTCATATCTGTCATGATATATGGAAATCTGTCATAAAATAGTAAGTGGGTCTTATGCTTACCAGTAGTTCTAGAATTTTTTTTAAAAGAGCTAAAAGCATTTTTTAATTTTTGAGATAGTTTCTCTAGAAATTTGAAGAAGACTATAACATTCACAACAGTATCAAAGATTATAAATCCAGGGTGCCAAGCACCATTGTTAAAGTTATCTTTTATTCCAATGCTTTTAGCCCCTGTATTAGTCAGGTTTCCCTAGAATCACAGAACTTACTGAACGAATCTCTCTGTATATGGAATTTATTGAAATGATTAGCAGGCTGTAGTACAACTAATCCAACAATGGCTAGCTATGAATGGAAAATCCAGAAATCTAATAATTGCTCAGTCCCATGAAGGTTGGGTATCTCTATTGGTCTTCTGTATTTGCTGCAATCCCAAAGAAATAGGCCCCAATGTCAGTGAAGGAAAGGATGTGCTAGCAAGACAAGGGCAGGCAGGCAAAGATCAAAACCTTCCTTCTTCCCTGTCCTTACAAAGCTTTCCAACAGGTATGACCCAGATTAACAGTGTGTCTTACACCTCAAGATCCTGATCAAAAGCCTGTGTCTTCCTACCTCAATATCCAGATGTGGCTTCCTACCTCAAAGGTCTGGGCAAGAAATGGATTCACCTACTTCAAACCAAGCAGAGTATCTATAACAGGTGTGCCTCCCATTTCATCCCAGATATAGTCAAGTTGACAACCTAAAATAGCCATCACCTTTTTTTAATCAAAAATTATATAGCTGTAGTTACATGGGCTTGTTTCTGGGTCTTCTATTCCTTTAGTATACGTGTTTGTATTGAAGGAGTGCCATGATATTTTTGTTATTATAGCTTCGTAGTATATTTTGGAGTCACTTATTGTGATTAGCATTGGTTGCCCACAGTAAGGATTGCTTTACTATTTGGGTATTGTGAAACACTGAATCTATAGCTCAATTTTGGTAATATGGCCTTCTTTGAAACATTATGAAGCATATCCATGAACTGAGAAAACATTCCATCTTCTATTCTTTAATTACTTATGTATTTTATAGTATATATTTTAATGTCCATTTCATTTTATTTAAGGTTATTGTGGAAAATATTTTTCCTGATTTCTTTCTCAGGATACTTATTACTGCTGTACAGAAAAACTACTGATGGTTCTATGAGTATTTTGCATTCTTCCCTTTTGCTGGAAGTGCTTATTGGACATATGAGTTTTCTGGTTTAGTCTTTCAGATCTTTTAAGTTAGTCGATCTAAAATTAGAAGACTGAAA
Organism: Ondatra zibethicus; assembly: GCA_004026605.1. Classification (NCBI taxonomy): domain Eukaryota; kingdom Metazoa; phylum Chordata; class Mammalia; order Rodentia; family Cricetidae; genus Ondatra; species Ondatra zibethicus. The sequence goes on from PVIU01018171.1 coordinate 38,070, forward strand.
CATGATCTCCACCCGTCACCCATCAGAAAAGTTCAAATCAAGATGGGTCAAAGCCTTCAAAATGACTAAAAACTTTGAAACTAGTACAAAAATTGAAGAAAAATATTTCATTATTTAAGAATAACAACTTACATTCTGAATAAGATTCCAATCCCCCTGGAAATGACAATGAAAACTGATAAATAAGATTGTGTGAAATCAAAAGCTTCTGTCTAGCAAAGGAAACAACATCAAGGGTAAATAGAGACTACAGGGCAGATGACAATCATGGCCAGCTTCTTTTCCAAAACAGAAAGAGTGTGCAAACCATGATAAAGAACTGAAAAAACCCAAACATTTAAAAAGACAGTGAGGACCAACAGATGAAGACAACACCTACACAGTTCATTGAACATGGAGAAGGCACGCTTATGCCCATAGAGCCTTCAACCCTATGTTCTAGCACCCTAGGAATGTACTTTTCATTTACCAAAAGAGAAACATAGAAACCAACCCAGCCAGAAATGCTCTGATCTACAGTGATGTCCTGTCCGCAGGATATACTAGTGCAGTGGTGCACAAAGCTTATAGTAGTGACCAACCAGCAGCTGATTTGGCTGAAGGCTCACCTCACAACACAAAACCCATACTTGACAGTGCTTTGGTGACCAAGAACCAGAGACAAGATAGTCCAGGACCTAGGGTAAAACCAAATAGCATTGCTCTTTAAAAAATTTGCAATAAAAAAAACCCAGGATAGCCAAAACAATCCTGGGCAACAAAAGAACATCTGGAGGCATCACAATCCCTGACTTCAAACTATACTACAGAGCTACAGTACTGAAAACAGCCTGGTACTGGCATAAGAACAGACAGGAGGACCAGTGGAACCGAATAGAAGATCCGGATATCAATCCACACATCTTCGAACACCTAATATTTGATAAAGAAGCAAAAAATATCAAATGGAAAAAAGAAAGCATATTCAACAAGTGGTGCTGGCATAACTGGATATCAACATGTAGACAAATGTAAGTAGACCCCTATCTATCACCATGTACAAAACTCAAGTCCAAATGGATCAAAGACCTCAATATAAAGCCAACCACACTGAACCTTATAGAAGAGAAAGTGGGAAGTACGCTTGAATGCATTGTCACAGGGAACCACTTCCTAAATAGAACCCCAGCAGCACAGTCACTGAGAGAAAAAATTAATAAATGGGACCTCCTGTAACTGAAAAGCTTCTGTAAAGCACAGGACACGGTCAACAAGATAAAACGCCAGCCCACAGAATGGGAAAAGATCTTCACTAATCTCACATCAGACAGAGGTCTGATCTCCAAAATATACAAGGAACTCAAGAAATTGGACAACAAAAGAACACATAATCCAATAAAAAAATGGAGCACAGACCTAAACAGAGAACTCTCAACAGAGGAATCTAAAATGGCTGAAAGACACTTAAGGAAATGTTCAACATCCTTAGTCATCAAAGAAATGCAAGTCAAAACAACTCTGAGATTCCATCTTACACCTGTAAGAATGGCCAAGATCAAAAACACTGATGACAACTTATGCTGGAGAGGCTGTGGAGAAAAGGGAACACTTCTGCATTGCTGGTGGGAATGCAAGCTGGTACAACCCCTATGGATGTCAGTGTGGCGATTTCTCAGAAAATTAGGAAACAACCTT